>VZTM01026652.1:23348-42041 GCA_013400555.1 Jacana jacana
CACAGAGACGTGAGAAACTGGGAGAAACAATTGAGCAGTAGATGGTACTTCCTCAAGTAACATTTCTTATGACAAAGCAGCTGAGGTCTGATATTCTTCCTGCAGTCTAGGATTCAAAATTATTTTCAGTTTAAAGCAAGAGTAAGAATGGGCTCTGGTGCCTGGTAATTGCTAGCTCCACTGTATTTTAAATGTTTGTAGTTCTGTCTAACCTCGTATGACAGGGTACCATTGCTAAAAGTCTCTGTCTTTCATCAAGTCTATGAGCCAAATCATTGTTACGTGGAGTAGATACATCTTTACTGAAGGAAAAGAGCCCCAAAGTACGAATAAAATCTGTGTGAGTTAGAAAATGTATGGTGTTATTTTTTTTTTCCAGGATCCTCTATGTCAGTCCTCTGATAAATCTGTCTGATAGCAGGTTTCTTATTTTAAAATCTGAATCAGTAACTTAGATGTGTTGCACTGCAACTTTAGTTTTCATATTCTTCACCAAACAATTCAAATGAAGGTAGTGATAGGAATTAGTTAACCAAATACTTAATATCCCAGGCCTGCTATTCTTACCTGGTAATAAACTATAATTTATAGAGCTAAAATTAAGATAGGGAAGCAAAGTTTTTCATTGCCAAGGATCTGTAATATGTTGCTACTACTTGGTGGTTTGAAGTAAAATGTATTTTTTAACTTTTTACTTTAAAGAAGTCTTATTTCAAGTGAGCTGAGGTTGTGACTGCTCCTTTGCTGACTTGCATTTTCAGTTGTTGTTTGCATTACACTGAAACATGTTGGCCTACAATAGCAAAAATATTTTTCTTTTGTCAGCCTCAGGGAAGTTCTGTCTGTGCTCATGAGGTTTCTCAAAAAGCAAAACACTGAAGAAAGCATATTAGACAGTGACAGCTTAAAGAAACAATTCTGACATTACACAGTGAAATATCTTAGTCAAGAAGTAAGACGTTTCTGCTAACCATCAACTTCATTTTCAAAACTAGTGAACCGTTCCAGGAAGCGTGCTAATTAGAGAAGCTTCTGGGAATGCAACGAAAGTATATTCTTGAACTATATGGAGATTTTCGTACTTCAAATAAATACATTTTGCTATTTGTCTTTTGGATCTCTGTACATGAGAAATAATAATTTTATGCAGTGTGTGTGAATGTACCTGGCCCTAACTTGCCAGGTACACTGAATCCACCATCTGAAATGCGCATGTGCCTCATTATTTACTTACTCAATCACGTGCTGCACGTATTGAGTAGATGAATCTGCAAGTCACAGGACTCTGCATTCCAGCAGTTATTCAAACGTAATGGTACTCTGCAAAATAATGGTAGAAGAATAGAATAATTTTTCCCTTTAAAATCTACTCAGATCTACATTTTCTGATATTAGTGATAAAATTTGGGTTTACTGCTTTTATCCTATCAATTTAATACAATTTAACACAATTTAACTGTGATGGTTTATGGGTGTTCGGTGTGTGACAGAGGTAGACTATCAAATTACTTGTAATTGCTATGAAAATTTGTTGAAGGAAGCAGTGTTGAGCTGGTATTTTTTAGGCATATTTGCAAGATGATGGGATTATAAAATGTAAGCAATGGCCTACCTTTGCTAAATTAATGACACATGGAAGAAAGAGCTATATATTCCAGAGCTGGTTTGTAACATAACACAAATAGAAATGAATTTCTGCACAAGACCATGCTACAAAAATATGTCACCTCTTTCATTGCCTTCTAATATACTCTTGTTGTAAATGTGAACCTTCACAAGAGTGTGTATAAAGTTGCTCATCTGACTCAGGCTTTGCTTTAGTGTGATCTAAATCACCTGGAAAGCAGGACCTTAGACTTTAACAGCAAACTCTGACATTTTAAGAGGACAAAAGACAGATCCATGAGCCCTGTTGCGAATTCTACCATGTTTCAAGTGCAATTGTCTTCTCATGCCTCAAAATAGGTGACAACAGCCATGCTCACCCTTTCTGAAGAAATAGGACAAGGGGTCCCCTTGGAAGGAGTTGATTGCTCAATGTACCTCCATCAGTCTTGACCTAACACAAATGCATGTGCCTCTTGTGTGAGTAGGTGTGTGTCTGCCTTGTCATGGCTCCTTGGGAAGGGGTTGGCCACAACTAGTCTGCAAACTGCTAGAGCAAGTCATCAGCTTAATCAGCTGCTTCCAAATGACAGCACTTGGGAAAGAGGGCAGTGGAGAGTGAGTCACAAGCTTAATGAAGTGGTCTGGGAGGTCATCTTCCTCTTTGAGGAAATGAAATCTTCCTCTTTTCATGAAATGAAAAGAGTGATTGGTCAAATAAGTTAAAGTCAAGGGAAATCCCATCAAAATTACTATTCCAAACATTATTTGTTATAAATATCCTTGGGACCAATTTGGAAAGTTGTTGATCATCTCCTAAAAGTTGCCCTACCCTTCTCCAGCAGCAAGCAGCCAGTACAGAATCACACATAATGACTCTGCTGTTGTCACCATTTTGGCTGTGGGTCAGGTAGAGAACAGGTACAGCAGAGGAGTGATGAAGAGGAAAGGTCACTCTTGTTAAGCAGCAGACTTCACTTGTGGAAGTGGAAACGTGAGGCTGTACCCCACACACGACTCGCTGTGACAGGTCTCCTTCAGTAGCCTTCATCGAAGACAGTGCTCACAGGTAGCATTAGCACAACCATACAATGTCGTCTCACTTCCCTCACAAACTATTGCAATTCCCCCCACACTCTTCCTTTAGCTTCTCTTCATCCACATGCCCTAACATTCAGCCGCTGGCCACTATGGCCTCACACTGTCAGAAGACCTCCTAGTGAGCATGACTCTCCTGCACGCAGGAACACTAGGCTGAGCCCCTGAGGCAGCTGCCGTGCAAGTTGCCTTCCAACCCGGCAGTGATACAGTCATATTGGTCTGGCATTCACCTCCCCTAGTTAGTCCCACTGAGGTGCGTTCTTCATAATTACGTCTCCATAATTATTTCGTTCTCCGGTGTGGCAGTAGAGAGGCACGTGCTGCCCCAAAGGCCATGGGAGGAGTTGTGTGTTACCTTCTGCCGCTGTATGCCCAGTGCTTGTGAAAACCCCAGAATGACAGGGAGAGGGAAAGCAGGAAGAGGACCCAAAGGTGTGTTCCTTCAACACCTCCTGCTTGGCACTTGAGCCCTGGTTTTACGATGGTCAAGTGTCACAGGGGACCAAGTTACAGGGTGAATCAAATTCTATATTTAGGAAGAACAACTGGAAGCTATGACAGGAATTCCCTTTTACACTTTGCTTCTCAGCCGAGTCCCACTCCAGCCTGGAGCAGCTCTCAGTGCCGTCCGGGCTCAAAGCGTCGGAGCTATTTCAGACACATTAAAAGGATCACAGTCAATACCTCAGCTGGTAGAAGAAGGTACCTCTTTCAGCATCAAAAGGAGGTGCACAGACTCACTTGACGGTTTGGAGCTTTTCTTATATAAGTAAATAAGTAAGCTAATATTGAAGGGGTCGACTAAAAACTTGGAAGATCCTTAAGAAAACTCTTTAATAACTGCTGGGAGGCGACTACAATAGTTGTAGGTTTCTGCTTATTTTAATATTTCCTGCAGCATATCAGTGTATTCAGAGCAAATTATTGTAGTTACTGCTTCATAGTCTGTGGGGATCTTTAAAGATTTAAAACAGAAAGTCACTTAAATACCTAGTGACTCATAAGAAGCCTAACTGTATTAGCTCGAATACTGTAGTACATAGGTACATGCATACTGGTTTCTCTGTTTGTTGCAGCTATTGAATTATTATGTGAGGGTTTCGATGGTAAGAGAGGCGTTCTTTCCCTGTAAGCTTAACAGGTAACTGTAGCAGAGAAAACTGCTTTACAGAAAATGGGATCGCATTTACCTAGAGCATGCAGTAAGTTTTCCTGTAACAGGCTGGAAGCTGCAGAGTGGGGGTTTCTCTTCTTTCTTTGTGCTAGCTGGGTTGTACAGCAGCGTGGTTCTTGTCAAAGCCTTTTAATAAGATAAATGCACTGCAGTTCTGTGTCCAAAATACCCGCTGTGCTGGATGCCGTGAGTGCGGCGGGGGGAAAGGACAGCTTCCAGCTGGGGTGGGGGGGAGGGCTCTCCCTCTTGTCCCTGTCTTGTCCTGCTACTGGACATCTCTTGTGCGCCTTACAAAAGACAGTATTATGATATCTCATCGCATGTAAAGCAGATTGAATAAGTCAGCTTATTATCTCGCTGCAGCCCTGTCAGCAATTATTTTTAGTGGAGGGGCAGAAGATAGGTCCTTTGTTTTTATCCAAGGTTTTTTTCAAAGCACTGAGTTATTTCACTGTAGTAGTCTTGTATTTCACAAGTAGCCCTGTTCGCGGGTACTTGCCCTGTGAAGCCAGGGAATTTGCAGGGGAAGCCTGGCATGAAACAGCTCCGAACTGAACTAACGATGCTGTTGCTTTCTAAGTTTGGCTCAGCATGCAGCCCATAAAAGGTAAAAGGTAAGGTGTGGGGAGGCCGAAAAGACACCGGGGAGTCCAGGCTGCGTGCGTCTGCGTTTCTCTGGCTGCGTACAAGTGAAATCCTGGTGTGGAGATGAGGTTTTGAAAAGAGTGACGGTTTTCAAGTTTGCAGAGCTGATTGGAATGCCAGAAATAACTTAATACAATCAGTGCAGCACTCTTGACTCTCTCCCTGAGACGCATGGCCAGAGAACAAAGGAATTTATAAAAATGAACTAATCACTTGAGTAATAGATGCAACTGTAATCTAAAGTTTATTTTCCTGTGGTTGATGGTCAGTATTGCTCTGGAGGGAAGCTCAGGGAAGGGAGGGAAGGGGAGAGAGCCAGAGAAGATTTTCTATTTTTACTCTATAGAGGGTTGTTGTCCTGATTTCACTGGTGGTAATGAGGACAGCACGAACTAGTAGGAAAATCACCTCCTCCAAAAGCAGTCCTACACAATTGTATCATGCATCCGTCTTTAGGAAGCAGTGTCTGATTGCAGTCATTTCAAATGCAGACTTCTTGTGAACCCAGAGCACCATTGCTGTACTTGTTTTAAAGTCCAGATTCAATGTACGTCCTTGTCCATTTAGCTCTAGGTGGCCCAAGGAGTTTGTATCAGTGGTTTGCAATGCAGAGGCATACAAGATGGAGGAGTACAGGTTAGCTTGAATTTCTTTGTGGTAGTGTTTACAAAGTAGACCCACAGTGTTTTAAAGTGTTTTATCTTAATTTCCTGTGCTTTTGTTTCCATTTTCCATTCTGATTACAAAGAGGAGAAGGTGATAAGAAAAATTAATTAAACTTTTTTTTGTATTGTGAGTCTTATCTTTCCAATAAACTGGATGATTATTTTGTATTTATCTTTTGAATACAAACACTGGTTAACAGCACAGTTATTTTTATGCATAGTAAAGATTTTCCAAGACAGAGGAGAGAGAGTGCAGTAATTCCTTTTACCTTTTCAAAATTAGTGCAAATTTTGTCATGAACTTCAGTGGCTGAGATTTCATCCCCTAAAGTAAATGTTGAAATTTTAAAAACTATTTCTGATTTTAAAATTGTAAATGTAAAACCACACTATAAAACTAACAGGAAGAATGCTGGTTTTATTTTTCACGGTGGGATTTTTCTTTTTTACTAGTTTAGCAGAAGCAGTTTAAACCCAAAGCAATCTTTGGTGTCCTCTGACTTAAGGCTATGGGTTGGTTTGGACAGCACTCTTTGCAGCTGAGAGAGCGATCAGAGAGAGACCCCTAATGGCAGGCATTTCTTCCTTTAAGTTCTGCTCAATGTTATACACAGATTTAAAGTCAATGTGAGAATATGCAAGAGCAAGTCTTCCATGCAGCCCCAGTGATACAATATTAGGCTGATATTCTAGGCTGAAGCCAACCTACAGCTGAGCTATACTTCTTCTCTGATACTGCCTCCATGTGACGGTCATACTGTTTGCAGTACCAAAGCCTTTGACGCACTTTTGGTTTCTCAGTGTATTTCTACTGTCCCCTCCCTGTGTCATTTATTACTTTTCTCAATATTTTCCTTCTCATCTTAGATTAAACATAGTAGCCAAATAAGCTGTAGTGTGGTTTTGATCAACGAGTTCTCTGGTGAACTAATTTTCACCTTTTAGTATTGCTATCTTATTTTGTATTATAATGCTTAAATGATCATCAGATCTTGATGAAGGTCTAGTCCAGTCAAAATCATAATTCTTAATGAAAGAATGAAAGACTGGGATGATGTTTCAATTAAAATTAATCTGATAATAAAATTTCTTGCCTTTTTTATATCTTTACATAATCTTTTGTTTGATGTATTTCTGCTTGTTATTGTATATTAGTACTGTATCAGTCCATATTTCTCTGCCTGCGTAAAATTATATGGAAAACTCTGTTCTTTTTTATCTTATTGCTAAACAAAACTCATGAATCTATGTGATCCAAAACTTTGAAGAGAAGCTACTTTGTGCCCTAGCAATTGTCAAAGAGAACTTTACACTTTGACTATCTTGATAATTTTCAGTCTATAGGCATTAAAGATTTCCGAGGATTTGTGAGTATGAAAATGGTTATGTCTGTATTTATCAATGTTTTGTAGCAAGTTGTGCTATATTTGAAAGAAGGTTTAAACAGAGTTCTAATAATTCCCACGTAGGTACTGTGACAGAGATAATCATACATTGTGTTATCCTCAAATGCTTCCCTTAATTCTTACTCATTTTACGATGCTGTTAAGGTTTGAGAGATTCCTTATCTCTACTCATTTTTGTTTTGAATGTGAAAGAGATAGCTCCATTTGTGGCTATGAAAGATTAATTGGAGAAGCTCAGGTGTTCTGTCTCTTGTTATTCAGAAGAAATAACTAAGCAACTCTGAAACTGAGATGGAAAGAGGAGCTGGGCAGATGAAATGGATGCCTGTCAAAAGGCAGCATGGGTTAAGTTCTGGCTTATCTGCCTCAGCTATCAGAATGTCAGAGCCTGTAACACTTTCCCATTTTGCTTGCAGGGATAAGCCTCTGTCTTAAAAATGTCAAAACAGCCAGCATCACATGTCAAAGCCATTCAGGTAAGAGACAGTATTTATGTTCCTAATATAATAAAATAATAAATCTCTACCTCTATCGCTTGGAAAACTAATTTTTGCTCAGAAAAAAACACCACAGGAGAGCTAACTGGGGATTATTCTTTTAAAGTGAAAAGCTAGATATGAAAGCACTGAAAAAGCTTGACCTGAAGAGCATTTTATGGTCTGAGCTGATCAGATAGGCTGGTTGACTGCTTGCTTGCATGGTCTTTCAAGTGTTAGGTCGTGTCTGTTGGTGGATCAGGTAAGCAAAACATGGTGATACATCTGCTGATAACTGATCAGTATTATGAGTAAAACTAATTCTTGCAGTTCTCCACACAGTTAATATAGTGCTGGGAAAATAGGCTAAAAAGATGGCACAGGTAATGTGAAGTTTTTCATGTCTGCATTCCTTTAGGAAAAAAAACACGCAACTTCCAATTTTATTTAAAATTTTTATTTAAAAGTCAAGGTAAAATGGGAGAAATGTTAGTGTTTTCATTAAAAAATTCTTGTATGTCATGTACGTCCTCAGGTGGCATATGCTCATAAGGATGAAATTGATTGTTACATATTGGTAAAAGAAACAGCTGAAGAATTATCGCAACATCATGATGAAGTAGCATCATGAAGAACGTGTTTAGCTCATGCTATCATTGATTCTTGTCAGAAAGCAAAAATACCCCTGGAACTGTGGAATTTTACAGGATTCTCATGCATTTAGTAAATTGCACTTACAATGACATTTACCACTGAGTTCAGGTTCCCTTGAAATTAGGTAAGAAACACAAAGTGGAATTTCTGAAGTCTGATCTCTCCTCTATTTCCCCAAGATAATACTAACTCAGTGGGTTGGATTTTCAAGTGGATTTTTTGCCCAGTGGCTAGAAAGCATACTGAAGTTGCAGGCACTCTAAAAATGCTATTTTTTTTTAATCATCATCAACACTACTGGAACAGAAATGCAAACTGCAAACTGTAGTAGAAATTAGCTGAAGTTTGCCATTGGTTTAACTTAGTTCAAATTTTCATCCCTCTTTTACTGTGACTATGGAAATGTTTCTGTGATTTGTTGTTTTGAAAAAATGTTGATAATTTACAGCTCAAAAGTATTTACATTTAAACTCCATAGGCACATGCAGGCATTTTTAAGGAATGAATTTGGTTTACTTGTTTCCTTAAAGTGAAGTAATTATAGGCTTCTTTTTAATTTTATGATGACTTTCCAACTTCTAAATGTAAAAAATTGCTGCTAGTTTTCCAGTTAAAAGCTGTGTTAAGTTTAAGCACTTAGTATTTTAAGAAACTTCAGGTTTTGCAAAGGTAATTCGAATCATGAGAAAAATTACAGCACAAACTTTAAAATAAATCTTTTAAACATTGTATTAAAGTTTGCTCCAGCAGGGAGACTCGCACTTGAATCAATGCCTATTACACTTTGAGTACCCTAAGAACCATGACTCAAAATGTCACATTACTTTTATATGTTGTGATTCATATATTATGATCCTTTGCCATTATGTGCTATTATAGTAGGACTGACATCCCCTGGAGAATATACATTGTGCTGCAGTAATGGAAATATAAATGGCACTTTACTAACTCAAGTATTTCATGGTACTCTGTGTCAGAAGTGAATTCTTTCTGACCAAAGGAGATGTATGCTAAAATTTTCACTTGCCAACAGCTACTAAATACAGAGGTGGGAGAGTTAAAAGTAGAAACTGGTTCCAGAGAGTAATTTGGAGCAATATAGGTCCAAAGTGGTTCCCAAGAGTAGTTTGGGTTGATAGAGGACCAAAGTAGTGTTAATTCCTGGTGACATTCGTTGCTGGCCTCTCCTCCCCAACCCTGCCTCCCAAGTGTGTAAAAGGCTGTGATACAGCTCTGGCTCACAATTATTCTACACCACTGTTGGCTTTCCCCACAGGTAAGAGCGAGGGGTTTCCTACATTTTTTCCTTAATTATATTCAGTTTTGTCTGTAGTTCCTCTATTTATTTTTTTTTTTTAACTTGCAAATACTTTCACTGAAATGGCTTTCAAACTCATTCAGTCATCCTTCCAGACAGCTAGGAATGGCTTTGATGCTGGGGAGAATTTACCCATAACAGTCCTCAACTCATGAAGGGCTGCTGGTAATTCAAGACCCAATAGTTCCTGATCTGGATGCTCTGTCTCTAGTGAACAGAAAGAACACCACAAACACATCTCTACATATGGGTTTAATTGAGTCAAACCATTTTACAGGTATTTTTCCTTCTGTCTGTTCAGGAAGACCTTAGTCCAGTATATCAGATGCATACCTACTCACTATGCAAACTGCAATGACATCCAAAATATGGGAGGGACTTTCCAAAAACAAAGGATGATGTAAACCCAGTAGTTTTAATAATTATCATGCTTAAAAAATGAGAAAGTCTGTTTAAAGCAATCATTATTTAGGATTTTAGAAGTCTGGAACAAAACAAATTCCTGTTTAGCATTTCACTGGAGGGGGAATAAGCTAGGAAAAGATCACTGAGACTCCTATCTCAGTACCAGCAGACAGGTGACAAGAGCCCTGAAATGTGTTTTTAAAACAAAATTGCAAACCTGTACTGATCGTAGCACATCACAGTCCTTGCAGAATTTGGTCCACCCATTACACGGCTGCTCATCCAGGGAAGGGACCAGCAATGGATTAAGAGGGATGTTTACATCTCAGGACTTTGGTACAGGAACTGTTTGGAAGTCAGTCATACTTTCATTTTGTACTAGAAATATTTTAATTTATAGTATGTGTTATTAGATCCAGTTAGTGTTGTACTATGTCTTAAGGGCTGCTCATTTCACCAAGTTAATATTTCATGTCTGCGTACATCTTGTCCAAACTCTGACATGAATGCACTTACTGCAGGTAAAATAGTTCAAACCTCTTTTGTGTGACACAGATTACTGTGGAAATGCTGAAGCAGGCCAAAGAGCAGTTTATTTAATTTAATTAGCAGTCTGGCACTTACTAGTTCATTTTTGTTTCCTGAGCCATTTTTAGTCACAGCTGGTCTGTCAATCACAGTAGAACATGTAAGGGCTGGGTATCAAAATTACCGTGCTGTGGTATGCCCTGGGTGGCCGTGGGAGGCTGGCTTCTGCTTTTACTGACTCCAAGGGGAAGGAATGCCAGAGCTCAAAATGAGCATTAAGAGGAGAGATAATTCTTAATGGTTCAACTCTGCAAGTTGGTATGACCATGCTAGCTGTACAGCGCAAAGAAGTTTTGTATTCCAAAAAAAGAAGCTGCCTGGAGGTACTGGAGCCTGGTGGGGGAGATGCTTAAAATTAAAAATAGCAAAGCTGGTTTTTTCCACTCCTAAATGAAATAATGGGTTAAGTACTGCGAGGCTGAAAATGCACTGTCTCCTGGGAGCTTAGGAAGTGCAGGTGAAAGGTTTCACAATATCTAATGCTGAGTGTAAAAGCTCTATGAAATGAACACCCAGTTGTCTACAAAATACGTAGCCCTACAGGTTTTTCCCAGCCCTACTGAAATGGCAGCATTTCCTTGCATTAAGTAAGTAAAATAAAGGAAAGTTGACAAATAGAATACAGGGAAAAGTGCTTATTTCTTGGCGAATGGATTCTTAATTTTCTTGACATTTGACTGCTGTTGTCAGAACAGTGGCTGTTACTGAAAACAGTGGGATGTTTTCCTGTGGTTGCCCAACCTGGGGCACAATCTACAAGACCATGATTTGAGCAGAAGGATGGGATTATTCATCTTCATTTAATGCAAATCAGTCAGATGGTAAAGTACAATAGCACAGCTTGCTGTTGGAAGGTTCTCCGTTTCTGCTCCATAACATTACCGATTCACCCCCTGGTTTTACCAGTGGGAGTCATGATATTTTGATGACATTTTCTGGGAGCAGCGTCTTTTCTGAGATCACAAGATAAGAATAGGTATAAATTGTGCATTTAGTTCATCACACTATTTGACTTTTAAAATAATCCAGGCTGGGTCACATCAGGAAATGGATACATTTTAGCTGCTCTTTCCCGAGCAATGTTTTCTGCCATCCTTTTATCAAAAATCTTTACTTTTAAGGTATCTATTATAAGCCCTGTTATTCTGGGGGTACTGGCCTCCTGCCACAGATAAAAAAAACAGACTGGTGCATCATGTGGGTACTGTTCTGCAGGGAATTTGCTAAAGCTGGGAGCTAGTGGTCTCTCTCGCATCAGAGCTGGTTTAGTTGGCTCTGACCCACCAGCTGCCACTGCAGACCAAGCTGGGGTGGCTGGGCAACACCTAGCAGGGGTTGCAGGGTCAAAAAACCTTCCTGCCTTTTCCCTCTTTGCATCTGAGAGGCATTTTTCTAGAACTGCATTTGCAGTTTGTAGCACCCACGAGTAAATTTTGTCAGTAAAATCACATTTGAAACACTCGTGGCTTAAGTTGACTCAGGATGGGCTTTCCTTCTTAACTAGCTGTGATTCAACAAGATGAGAACTGGTGTCACAAGATGAGAACTAGGAGAGTGGTCCAGTGGTTTGGGTGTTATTGTAGGATTTGGGTGATTTATGCTTCGATGCTGATTCTACTACTCACTTCCTGTTTGACCCTGACCAAATTGAAGCAGACACAGGTGCCTGAAAACAGGTTCACATCAAGTACTCATTTGCTTAAAGTCCAATGAAATCAGGGAGCATTAGACTAAAATGCAGAACTTCAAAAGCTTTCTAGGTAGCCTTGTTTTTTTACTTTCCGTCTTTAAAATGTAGATGAAAGCACTTGTCTTTCCCATGGGAATGGTGTGATGACGCTTACATTGAAGGCATAAGTGCTCAGAAACCTTGATAATGTCTGTACTCCTGTCCCACCCCTTTAGAGCTATGCCACTTACCAACTGCACATCTATTTATCAATCACTAGTACATGCATTATATTTTCCTTCCCACAGGCCAATATTAACATCCCAATGGGAGCATTTCGACCTGGTGCAGGCCACCCTCATAAAAGGAAAGAACTTACACCTGAAGAAGTGGAGGAGGTAAAGTAAAAAGGTGGTGGGATTTGGGTTTTTTTGTTGTTTTGCTTTGTGGGTTGTTTTGTTTGTTTGTTTGTTTGTTTGTTTGTTTGTTTTGTTTTGTTTTGTTTTTATTTTCCCCCCAGAAGAATCTCTGCCATTGATGGAAGAAAGCCTTTTAGTCAAGTTGTAGCACTACATACTAATTTGAGGTAACACCACTGAACATACACTGATCATTCATGGAAATAATTGGTCACCTACTGAACACATACATTCATTGTTCTGGTTTTGATGCCAGGGACCTATAGGAATTTAAATTGTTTCAGAGGTGCATAGCTCTGCTTTAACAGCAGGATGCTGTCTGCTGTCAGGAAAGCCAGCCATGGTTTCTCCAGCAGTATTTATAGAGGCTGAAGTTGATGAGATACAGCAGAAAACGTTATAGCGAGGCTTTGGAAGAATCTGCTGCTACCAGCTGCCCTGCAAAGGAATATATTGTTACAGCTTAACAATATTGGAAGTGGTTTTCAAACCTGACGCTTTTTTGAATATTTATCAACAAGTAGAAATTGAACATGAAGACCACACATTTGCACATTAAAAACCAAATTTGAGAACCCATTTACCTGCACAGGGGAAAAGTACTCTATTTTAGATTGAGTTCTGTGTTTGCATGCTTGTATTTTTACAGGGTATATATTGAGTATTAAAGACTGAGTCTTGAATATGAAGTCCAATTTATACCTTAATCAACACTGATCACAAAGGTTATGATTAAACACAGATATCTTATTTCTGGATGTTAATAAAGCATGTTATTTGCCATGAACTTTTATATTAAATAAGGACTAAAACCAACAGTGGAGAACAAGGTACTGGGATGCTCCAAACAAGGAAAGAACGCAAGTAAAGATGGGTGCTTATGGCTTCCTGGACAGGTAGCTTTATGATTATAAAGATAATCCACCTGAGAACTGGTCATTTTAATGTCTGGAGGGAGTTTTGTTGTCACACAGAGCAGAGCCATGAGGACCAGGAGGCCTGCAGTGGCACCTCTGATGTTTCAGCCTCAAACAGGAAGCAGCCAGATTAGTTTTGGACAAATCATCAGCTCCTTCTGACCTGGTACCGGTACCTAAAATGGTCAGGTTTAGTTACGTAAGAGCTAAATCTTCCTTTTCTGTCTAAATCAGACCAGTTTCTTTCTGAAATTCCCCGTATTTGATATAAATAGCATTCTGTTTACACAGAACTTTCCTGGAGAAATCAAACCCAAGCTGACTTAACTCTTCCTAAGAGGATTTTAAAAAAACAAAACCAAAAGTACAAAGTGACCTTGAACATGTACTGTGGCTTTCTCTCTGGAGAGAAATCAAAGAATATTCTCTCTGCAGTAATTAAACTGGTGGAGGAATGCATGTTATTAAGCAGAAACTAATATTGCATGTGTGAATTCTGGTGGTATTTGAGAAATAAAATAAATGACTGGTGCTGATAATTAGATTTGGTTGGGTAATTGAATATTGCTTTTCTTCTCGGCTATGTGAATACTATATATGAGACAGACGTTATGGAATGAAAGTTCTTGGCCCTGGTTTTATAGCCAATATGCAATCAAAGCAATGGGAGTAAAGACTACAGAAACAGATCTTGCAATTGGGATAGAATAAAACCACCAGCAGTGGACTTACCTTTTCAGCTTTGTCATCTTGTCAAGTTTTGCAATACAGCTTGTGAATCTTTAGATCAGCTTTAAACAAAACTTTTGCTTTTAATGCTTTAGCCATTTTGGCCGTATTTTAAAGTCTTGGCAAAAAGGTGAGGGAAATACGGGTCTCACTTAAAGGAATAATGGAGTCAGAAGGGAACACATATTTTTGAAGGTCAGTGGAGCAGATGTTAACAAACAAAACAAATCGGGGGTGGGAATTTCAGAGAATAACTCTTCTTCAGTCAGAGCATTTCCATGCATGTATTTGTTAACTCTTGTCATATATCTAAGTCACTCTTCAGAGTTCTGTCAATAAAACTGAAGGCCAAGGTCTGATCTCAGCTGTGAATTGCATACAGGGTGGGTGATATAGGGAGGGGTGCAGTCATAAATAGCACATACCTGAGATTAGATGGGAAAGCTAACATCAATTTATGGAGCACAGTCTCCAAAACACGGTCAAAGTTTGCACTGTTTGTACTACAAGAAGGGATGGTATTGGACATGGCTTGAAACTATTTTTAACACAGTATCTGCTATGAAAGTTTGAGGGATGGTAGTTTTTCCTGATTATTCGGGTTAGCTAGCTGTTCAAGAAAACTGTCAAAGGCTACAATACAAGCTGATGGCCTCTTTGACCACAGATACACTTTTGTGCATCCCTTCAAACAGTTTCTGTATCAATTTACTTATTCTCCTGCTGTGCTTTGCTACTATTCCAGGATGTAGATCATTAAGCCAGATATTAGACAGTATGTGTAGTATCTCGGCCTGGACTACTGACTGGGATTTTATATGATCAAAACAGAAACAATAGTATGATGTTATTAGCATTTTCTTGTATTAACTAAGGTCTAAGAAAGTGTTAGCTAAAAAGTGAGAAAAAATAATGTAAATTTACTAAGCCAAGCGATATAATCGTTGCTTCACTTTTCTCAGACGTGGCGATTTCTAGAAAGTTTGTAAAGATCAGATAAGAAGAAAACGTCAGTATTCTAAAATTCCTTGGTTTTTTGCTACTTGACATTGCAAAAAGTCTTTTTCCTTTTTAGCAGGTAGTTCATTAGTAACAGAAAAAGAAGGGGTTTACTGGCCAATAATATTTTATGGTTTACTGGCCAATAGTCTTTGGAATTTTAAAAATTAAGTCAAATATTAAAAAATGCCTGTTCACAGTCAGTGCCCCTTTCCAAAAAGGGTGGCTAATAAATCTAAATACTGAATTACCTTCAAAAAACCCATCCCAAGAGGATGTTAACAGACTAAACAGAAAAAATAATTTCATTGTAAAATTATTCACACTACAGTATTAATTGATCTCTAAACCTACATGATTGTCCCTGTATGCCAGCTTTATAAAATGTAGAACATGCTGGAACAACCTTAAGCTCCCTAACTGGAAAACTACTCCTTCAAAACATTGTTTAGTCTAGAATAGAAATTATCTAAAATACATGCTCTACCTCAGCTAGGAGCAATAGTACAACTGAGGTACCAAGGGCTGAAATACTGTGTTCCACTGGGAAATTAGCTGAGATGCTCAGTATAGTGTAAGTGCTGTTATTTAGATTGTATTTTGACAGTGTCAGCAAAGCAGCCATCGGGCGCTACCTAAATTCAAACATAAAATGACAAAACCCCTTCTGGTTGTACAACTGAGGTTCAGAAAAATTAAACGTCAACTCAAGTTGAGTTTGGACGGAGCTTTTGGTGTCCATAACATACTATCATAGCTCTTCTCCAGAGCTGCAGAAGCACATGATGGTTTTCTTCCCCAGTTGGTTGGCACCTATGAGACTCTGAGAGAAATTAGATGATAAAAATCGTTCTTCCATTTGTTTTCTCTAAAATATAAAGGACCTGAGAGTTGCCTTTAATATTCCACTCAGTTAATTTTCTACTAATGACCTGACACTGTGAATTCTTACTCTCATTTACCCAAAGATCCATGTTCCTCTGTACTGAGGACCTTCTAATTTTTTTTTCAGAATGTTTTTAGACATTTTAGACAACAACCAACAAAATAACCTGTCTCTTCCTGTCCTCCCACTCGTTGATTTCCATTGGGATTGTATTTAGTATAAAAACATCCTTCCCTCTTTCTCAAACAATTGACCTATGCTCATGCTCAAGAGATTGCTATTGCAGCAGTAAGGTCATGAATATCATTTTTATACAGAGTGTTCCTGCTTCGACAGAGGAGGAGAAAGACAAGAAACATCTCCCAGGAGCTAAGAAACTTCCAGGTCCTGCTGTCAACTTGTCAGAGATTCAGAACATAAAGAGTGAGCTGAAATTTGTCCCTAAAGCTGAACAGTAGCTGGAACAAGCAGGTGAGTAAAACAGGTTCTTTGGATGGCTCTAGGAGAAGCAGGATGATCCAGTAACCTCTTTATGTGAAAAGATGGCTTTCTGATTGCTTCGAAGGACCTGGAGTAACACCCCATATTTCAAAATATAAGAAGAAAGGTTCATAATCCTTGGAGCATGAAATTCTCTGTTGTTTCAAACAAGGAGCATACAGGAGACTATGTCTGATGATATATGGCACCCACTAGCCAGCCTAACAAAAGGTGTATTCAGCTATTAGGAGTATTGGAGCCACCTTAATAATATGTAAATCAAAACTGATACGCTAATGGCTTCATGTGTTTGATCACACAAATATGCTCAATTCTACTTGTGGCACCCAAGGACTTGCTATATATCTGAGCAGGGCTTGGAAATGTGATATAGGACCTTGGAGAGATCTGTGCCTCTCTGGAATGGCAGCTGGACACCAGGCAGGGACCCTTATACTCTGCAGGCTGCACCAGACAGCTAGGGGTTGAGCCACTGGTCTATGACTAACACCACACCTCACACTTTGTCTTATTTTATTTAAAAGCAAATATTCAGCACTTTAAGGCAGATCTCAATTATTCCCATCTATTTCAAACAGGGCCCATAAGCCTCCATTGTTCTATGTTCTGAGCCCTAAAGAAATTAATGATAATTTTTGTCCATGAAATAATCCTTTGATTTTCTTTGAAAAGTCAGAGTCAGTAAAGATGCATCAAGCAGTTACAATGAAAATTCAGCTTTAAAAAGAAGTTTCAGTACAAAAAAAGCCCTGGTTACAGTGAGAAAAAGATAGTTGTGTCACATAGTAGTCATCTGAATTGTCAGTTGTGCTTATTGTCACCAGTCCTTTTTATCATGAAGAGAGGCAGAGGAGCTAAGCTGAGAAGAAGAACATAATCTAGAATTTACAGCACTGGATCATAAATGAAAAACAGAAGAAAACAGAAAGCAGTGCATCGGGGTTCTGGGAATGCAGAAGCGCGATGGATGAGGAATCTTGAAGTAAATGGCACATATTCCGAGTGATTTGCCCCAATACACACTGCAACACTAGCTTATTTTTTATGTGCAGCATAAATATGCCATTTAGAAGGAAAAAGTGTTTATTTTTTCCTCGTTTTTCACCCTGCTGTGTCATAATGTTCCTGTTATTTTAAAGAAACAACAGATTCTTTCTCTTCAGAAAACAGGAAAAGGAAAATCACCATTTTGTAAAATTTAACACTGTAGTCATCACACTAAAGCAGTTCCCAGAGAAATACCAGTTTTTAATGTTGAGGCTTTAAGGAGTTTTTCTCTGTAAGAAATATTTAAATGTAAATTTAACCCCATATTTATTCTCAGGTAATTGCTATTTTCAACATTTAAAACACTTTTTAAATAATCAGCTTATGGAGAGTCTGACAGAAAACTTAGGGTGCACATAGTGATTCACTCTAAAGAAAAGATTTCTATGGAAAGGTCAACAAAGTAAAGGGCATCTTGAAAGGTGTGAGGTCATTATGAAGTCATTTCTATCTCCATCATTCTTTCAATATTGACTTGGTTATTGGGTTTTGACAGAGACAGAGATTTCTAGATTTTGGATAGGACAGTCACAGATCATATCTGAAAACCTAGTTTCGAGAAGTGCTGAAGACACAGTACTCACTGAGACTAGGAGTTTGGGCTTGGTTGCAGTGCAGAACTAAGCATGTGCATAAATTCTGCATAAAATGATGATGTAAAGTAATCATTGGTCACATCCAGCAGCCTCGAATGGTACTAAATCTAAGGATTGTTCTTGTAGAGGACATTCATTGGTTCAGTTGTTTTAGGCATGATCTGTAGCCTTGTATAAAATATGATATAGTCAGTGAATTGTTTTATGACTGGCCATGCCAAGCCAGTGAAGGCTTTCTTTATTTGCAAGAAATCCACACTCACATCTGCCTGGTACTTCATCTTCAAGAAAGGGTTACTGATCATCCATTGGATGTGATGCTCTCTAAAACTCGCTGGTCATTAGAATATGCCTGTGCAGACAATGTATTGATAAACAAATGCATTCTTTAGTTTTCACAGTTTGGAAATTAATTTCTTCTCACATCGGTACAATAAACTCTTCAGATATTCACTGTTGAAGGATTCCCCTTTGTTAGCATTTTTATATTTCTTGTGGTGCTCTGTAGGAAATACCCACTGAAACTGGTAGAATAAGTGCAAATTCTCCAGATAATTTCCATTATGCTGTGATCCTATAACATGATTTTATAAAAGTATCAAAAATATACATAAATATCAAACAAAAAAATACAAAAATACCACATGTTTTAAAGCTACAGCAATTATTTCTAACACTTCCACTTAGTAATGTCATCCTTCACTGGGTAGTTTCAGCCAATTGCAAGTCAGCGCCATCAATTTTGTTTTAGTTTTGATCCACGTTTTCATACCCGGTTTTACAGAGCACAAACTCATCAGTAAGAATAAGGATCCTGCAAAACAGTTGGTTGGTTCATTATTTACATACCCATTCCTACATAATTTGCACTTTAGAACAACTTCTGTGAAATA
>VZTM01026652.1:42067-142487 GCA_013400555.1 Jacana jacana
TCTGATCTTGCTCTTTCACCAAATTAGGAAACGTGAATAGGCTTGTTAAGGTCACAGTTGTGAGTCGAACAGTTTGTGGGAGGGATATAATTAGTAAGATGCCATGAATCTGGATCCACTGAAGGTCATGAAGTGCTTATCAATTAAGATATTCCTGTAGTCATCCCATGCTGCTGGTCTGTCACCTATAATTAACTAATTAGCATACTGTCATAAAGAATATTGTTGGTTTTGGTTTTTTTTTTTTTATTTATCCGACCTGCAGATGCTGTGTTTGAGGCAGCTAGTTTTAATATACAACATGAGTTGTATATTCATTTTTCTTTTCTTCATCTACAATTTTTTTTTAATGCTCCCTTTGCACGTTTACCTTTCTAACTGCACAAGAGCAAAATGTATGCAAAATAAAATAGTAACAAAATACCACAGGCTAATCAACTATATATGTGTTCTATTGAATAATAGTAGGGAGCATTCAATTTGTGACATATGGAGCCTCCTGAGATTTATTGCTGACTGTTGTGATATCTCATGTGATAACTGGTATGGTGATTATACCTGAAAATGGACCTGAGCACAAGCTGGCATTTCACCTGAGAAAATACTTAATTGCAACCAGTTACTGCTGCAACTCACATTTGGTTTCTTTCTTCATTTGCACCCCTTCACTTTTTGTGTCCTGAAGCGTGAGGGGGTGTGTAACAAGACTTTTTACAATGTGCCGTAAAGGCTGTGGAGTCTGAATGCTGGACCTTGGTTTTAAACGATGTAAACCTTCAGCTGTAGTGGGCTAGTCTTTTTCTCTTGAAGGACACTTTCATACTCACTGAAAGAACTTCTAAAAAAGGCAAAAAGGGAAATTTACTGCCTTGAAGTTACAAAAAAAAAGTCTGTCGTGAACATACGGGAAGCTCTCCTGGCACTGCGTCCTGGTTGTGTTTGGAGAAAGTGCTTGTCAGGTTCCCCATCACAGTTCTCCTCAGAATTTAGTCAGAGAAAGCTTCTGAGCCATGCCAGGGTTGTTCCTGACAGGCTGTTCCTATCAAGTTTAAGGTGTGAGAAACCATGCAACTGGTACTTGTAGATAATCAGCTGTTGTCTTTACTTGGAACTTTACTATCGAGGGTAGTTTAATTGCTGAGGCTGAGTGGTAGTTCTCTTGTCGGGTTACAGAAGCAATGGAGCTGTATTTTGAGGGTAGAAGATAAAACAGCTAGCAAAAGCTTCCCAGATCCCAGATTAGGCATTTTATTACTTGCAGCATTGCCTCTTCTATAATATATTGGGAATCCTGCCTCACAAAAAATGAGGAATCTTGTCAGCAGCATCTGAGATTGGCATCACTTGGGGAAGAAAGAATGAAAAAGGTAAAAAAGAAGTCCCCTAGGGAATAACACTCTTATATCCCTGCTTACAAGACGTTCCTTGGTGTTGCTATTAATTATTTAGAAAAAGTGTCAATTACCCTGGGCTAAAGATGCACATTCTAACTTTGTCCACTGAGTACTGCAGATTTTAATTGCGGTCTCATGCCATATACACTGCTCTTAAGCTGCATCTCAGTTAGCAGTAGCCATCGACCTCTCCCGATGTCCCTGCTCTGACAATCTGTTCAGTGATTGTGTCTTACTCCTGTGCTCGCATGGACCAGTGGGATACAGTTTAACTGCTCTGTGGTAACAAGCAAAGTTACTGCCATTTTTTCCAGCAAACACATCCAGTGCCTTGGTAGCAGAGGAACTCTGACATGCTGTGAGCTCTTGAAAGTTTTAAGAAAATGTGTTCAGTTAATTCAGCCCAAGCAGCCGGCCCTCACATGAGAGAAGGAAATTTTATGTCCAGAGGATTCCAACATAGGTCAGGAGCTCAAATCTTTGTAGCTGGAGTGGGGAAGATGGGGTGGAGGAGGAGGATGGGTTGCAAAAATTTCTGCAGGATCCTTCTGTCAAAGTCAAAGGAAACTCAGGGGGAACTCATAAATGTGTAAATACCTAAATGGAGGGTAAAAGAGGACAGAACCAGGCTCTTGCAGTGCCCAGTGACTGGCCATCCCCACACCTACTCACTGTTTGGCCTGTGATCTTTTCATAGTAATTCCTGTAGTTTTCTATCCTCAATTTCCTACCATTCTGTTGTCTTTGGTTGAGAGTTCCTCAATTAGTAGCCAGTTCCCTGAAGATTTCATGTCCAGCCACCAATTTTGCCAACTCACTTCTGCTTGTAAAACTGTCCTAAGAAACTAGGAAGTTGAGGGGTTTTAGGATTTTTTAACAGCATGTTTAAGGTTGTTTTGGTTTGCCAGTTTGCTTTCCAGGTTTTTTGAGTCTACTTACGTCATGCTTTCAGAGTTTAAAACAGAAGAGCTAGAAATTTCTTTTCAAAGTGAAAACTGGAATCCCCAGCACATGATTTAATATCAGAGGAACCTATGGAATCATGCTGTCTCTTTGGGCAAAAAACATTATTCCTGTTTTGTTTCCCAGAGTTTCTGTGTTCAGAAGCAGAAACAGAAATTTGGTGCATTGTCTCTAACATGGCCTGCAGCTGTCCATTGTAAACTGAGAGTAACTTCTCTACCACTGAGGAAAGGCTGTGGCGAACCCCCATCATGTCATTCCTCAGGCCTTTGCAAGTCAAGGAGAGGTTTCCTTCTTGTTCTCTTGTTGAATGGTGGAAAGGAGGAGGAAAACACATTGGAGAAACTCTACTTTCTAGCTGCCTAAAAAAGCTTTAAAAAATGCTTTAGGAGGTTAGGAGGTTTATTTTACTGAGTGAAGAACAGGGCATAATCTTATGAACAACAAATGCTTCTACATAAACTAGCTACAAAAAGATTGCAGGTTTGGGTTTTGAAAACTGAATAATAACTTCAAAGCAAGTACTGAAAAATCAGAAAATATTTTTCTCCAGAGCAAACTACAAGAATGGATATTTGTATTTTTTCAAAACATAAAATATGCCAAAAAAGGGTATTTTATTTCCAAACTGTGTCTTCAGGCAGTGTTCATCTTGCCAGAAGAGACAAGCACAAAGTATTAACTCAAAAAACTCCCTACTGATTTTCAGAATGTGAGCATGTTATTTACTCCCCTTCCTTTCCCACTTCAAAACATTAAATCTTATAAGAACAAAATACTTCTCACATTAGCAATTTGTTCACAAAAATCTCTGTTCCATTCCTGAGTGAGAACTATCAGTTTCTGGGAGAAAGTTTCAAGTATTTTCTTTGAAAGCTGAATATTCACTGCTATTTAATAATGGTTTCCTGTGATCACTCTGTTGATTATTTGATCCTGACCTTTTATTGTCAGGTTCTTTTATGTAGAATATATATAAATAGATACGATTTCTGGGGTGACTTCCCTGAAATGAGGATCAGAAAGACAGAAGAACTCCTGAAGATATCAGGTGTGGAGGGATTGGTGAAATGTGAAGATTGGATAGAGACAGCAGGCTTTTTCTTGCTTATCTCCATATCAGGAATCCCTAAAGCTTCAGCTATTGGCTCTGTGAACAGATCCTGATATTTAGAGAGGGTCCTGTGACTCAAATGGCGTGTATCCTGAGGCACATGCATATAAACCTGTGCAGTACTAATTGTAATAAGGGTACTGTGGGCATTAGAAGCTGTTTGGAGAGCAGGAGCAGGAAAGAGATATAGTACTGACCACTATTAAAGAGTTAGGAGTGAGATGAAAGTGATGCTGTTCCTCTGTACCTGGGAACTGTCCTGCCAGGGTTACATGTGCCTGGAGCGCTCAGACTCTGTAATGACAGGCGTCATCAGGAACCCAAAATAATTCCAGTCTTTCTAACCTTACACAGTTCAAAACGTGTTCGGCACAAAGGTTTTCAAGTGCCTGCCTACATCAGAGTAAAAAAACTAACTGCTTTTCAAAACATGAAGTGCAACTTCCTACGTTATTAACAGCTCAGATAGTTTTATCAAATCTACATAAATTGTAGCCAATTAAGCTGACAGTACGATCTGAAATATCACAGCTCTGATGTGATAATCAAATGAATTTTCTTCTAAATTTAGTGCCTCATCATTTTGTTTTATAGTTTTTATTCATTTCATTTGATAAAAGACTACCTAATTATGTTTTCACAGCCTTGTGCTCAAGAACCACATAAATTACTGCATCACTGTACTTTGTCATCTCTTGCAGAGACGGCTTGCTAATGCTTGAGCCGTGTGATCCCTGCCTGGGAGCAGGACATCTACAAGTGACATGAGCCCTACTCTGTACTTAGGATGAGGCCCGCTTCAGCCACCTAATTGTTCCTCATCTGCCTTGTTCTGAAAAGCGTAGCTCGTTTTAGAGCCAAGGCTACCTCTTTTCCGCACGTGGTTGCAAATTCTTTCTGAGAATAAATACACTCTGTAATGTCAGAGCTCACTGTATATAGGTTGAACATTATATATGGGCAGAGCTCACTGTTACAGTGATACCAACATCTGTTGCCTGGTCAGCAATATTACTGAGAAAATATTATGCTGCAGATGTTACTGGCTTTTGCTGTCGCTATCAGTTGCTGGTTTAACCTACTAACTCCCCTGTGACTTGCAGCAGCAATCTCAAATATGCTGTACTTCCATGCACTAACAGAGAAAAGAACACAGCATAAATAAACATTTTCTATGAGAACATGTATTGGTTTTATTCTCTGTGTTGGTCCTGCTTTATTTTTCACATTTGATTTCCTGCAGGTTGTAGCTAGTTGAAAGGAAACTCAGCTGAACTAACCTTTACTTGAACTTGGGAACAAATATTAAATCTGCTTTTCTCTCCATCCATTTAGTGGCTGTATTAGTATGGCTGTATTTGTTTCTGACCTCAAATGACTGAGCTCCATGTGCAGACATGGATTCAATAAAAGCAGAATAAACCCCTCAGACTCGGTGCTCAGAAATTCCTCCTCTGCTTCAGTAAAGTTGCTATAGCATTGCTTTTAATTTACTAATTCAGTTATTCAACTAATAAAAAAAAAATAAATTGCGTCCTTCAGCTTTTAACTCTCCTGGGTCTTTGTTCCTGTTTGTTGCCTTGGAGCGAACCTCATCTTAAAATTGCTGTTCCTCCTGCGTGGCCTTGCAGAACCTTTCATGGTACAGAAACGTAATCTTGGAGCACACAATAGCTGTGGCCGTGAATGCACTTAGGGAAGAAGCGGGCGATGGCCGCACTTGCCCCGCTTCCTAGCAAAAGAACCACGGGAGAAGCAGGTTAACCGGCCCATGTCCTCTGCCGCGTTAGTGCGGTTTAACAGCGCTGGTAGCAGCAATACTGGTGTGCACGAGGAGAGAGCGGGACTGGCACAAGTGCTTTTACTGAGGAAACATCAAAGAACAAAAAAACTTCCCCCAAAGCCAAACTGCTCCTGTTCCAAGGGAAGGATGATGACAATAGCTAGATGCTGGTGTTTCAAGGCTTTGAAAGGTGCTGCCTATATATATACAATGAAACCAACACAAAGTGTGTACTGAAATGGAAGAAAAGACAAAACTGATGTCTTGAAACCCAATATTTGTGTGCGATAGGCAGAATACAAGGAAAAGCAAACCTCCTGTTGTTTCTGCATTTGCAAATCATGCTGTTCTCGAATGCAGTATCTATGATCTTTCTCTAAGAAAAAGACCAGGGCAGAGTATGTCCTATCCTGTAATTAATTAAGGATCTCAGACCTTTTACTTTTGAATTTCTAAATTGGATGAAGGCCAGCATTGTCTTCCCCTGCCTCAGTGCACTAGTGTTGCTCAGGGACAAGCCTTGGTCCCTCCCAAGAGAAAACTGGCTGTAAGGAGACATACAAGTTTATGGAGGGAAGAAAGGGGGTGGAGACCTCTGTCCCACTCATAGCTCCAGCGTTGCTGACCACCGGGGTCCATTCAGAAACCTCCTGCCATGCAGAAACCTGCTGTTTTGCCATCTCAGGAAGATGGTGCTGCATATACTGTTAAGAAACCTTGCAAGCATCATCTTGAAGCTTGTAGAGTGAACAGTGCAGAGCTCTTTAGATACAGCTAATAGAAAAAAACAATTGAAAATAATCTAGTTTTCTTCTCTGGGGCTTTAGCGTAGTCCTGAGTACAGTCAGGAGCCATTTCCCCTCACACTAGATGTGCAGTGCGAACCATCCCCTCCAGATTTGTACCTGAGTAAGTTTTTAAAATCAAGAAGAACAGTTTGAAAATATCCAAGAGAAGAAACATGGTGGTGGCCCCTCCCTTCTGCTCTGGTTCAACAATTATCACACATACCCAGCCAGGATGCATGAATAAAACAGGTCAGTTCCTTCTTCTTCTCAAAAGGATTAAAACTTACATTTCTTGCCTCCCTGGAGACTGCAGACTGCCTTGGCAGGGGGGAGCCTTTCTAGACTTTGAGTTAAAGCTAGGCTGCTGTGCAGAAATGAATAAAAATTAATCTGTACACAAGTGAGCCTGACAGCAGCTTAGCAATGTGCCGCGCAGCTGGCAGGAGAGAAACTTGCTTCTATGTGCCTTAGCCTGTGGATTGCTCTACACCTTGTCTAAAGGCTAATTGGTGTAGCAACAGTTTCCTCAAGCTGTGCTTTAAAAGAAACCACGGTAGCTGCTGCTGTGCTTTTGCATGAAGCCTGATGCAATTAGGTAGGTGCTGAAGTGGAAGGTCTCTGTGGGAACCCACCAAGTTTCTGGGTGCTGCTCAGGGTTACAAGTCTCCTGGTACTCAGCTGAGCAGGTTTATCAAAAGTCCAGTATTTGTAGATGGGCATGGGTGCAATTTGAGGTTATGCTGTAGTTGGACCATAGTTTTGAGGATCGCAGTTCTAGAGCTAAGCATCTGCGTCCTGTTTTCACCTTAGGCATTTAAATTGCTGGAACTCTATTGCACAGTACTAAGGAGCACAATCCCATTGCCACTGAGTGGGAACTATGCTCCAAAAATCACTTAATTGCTTCTCAAAATCCCACTCCAAATGTGAGTATGCAAATTGTGTATTGTTCATTGTTAAGAGTGAATGAGCCTCTGTGCCCTCCTGCAGTCAGATCCAGGGCCTGTACTGATCCAGCTGTGGGATTGCTCCAATGGGAACTGCTACATGTATCTTCTGAGAAGGGCCTTTCTGCAGACCTGAGTAAAAGAAAGCTTTTCCACAGAAACTGTAGATCATGTTGGTGCAAATTCAAAACCAAAGTCATTGGTATTGGATACACGTTTTTTTAACAGCAGGTGAGTCCTCTCACCTTTTCCCTGTTTCTCTGTAGAATAAATAATTTTTTTTTTTTCAGTTTGTTTTTCTTTTTATTAAAACCCAATTTTGTGTTGTGAAAGAGAGTCATGGGATAGTTTAGTTCTTCCATGTATCTTCCACTCAATCCTAATACCTCATTTCTAAATGCTTGTTTGCCACAAATAGCAAAATCAGTTACAGTTATTAACAGCACCGTTTTCTACAGAAAACATGCTGTAATGTTTTCATTTACGTTTTGAAGAAATCTATTTATTCCATGGGGAAAAGAATGGGCTTACATTTGGAGCTCCAATAAATGATGAAACCCTAGAAAGACAACATATATATACTGGTTACTGATGTGAAAGAACTTCACGTGTACTGTAGCTCTATGTATCAAATTTTAAATGACTCAACAATAAGCTTTCCAAAGCAGAGACAATTACCATGTTACCTGCAGTAGCTTTGAAGAGGCAAGATGTGCAATAAGCATGTCCTGCATGGACCAGGTGTCAGAATACGCAGTTTACTAAACAGTTACATGTCAAGTTGAATGAGCTGCCTGAGTATGATGTCTTGAGCCTTCATGCTTATCCATCACTGAAGAGATCCTCTGCATTACGGACAAGATGGCTGTCAAATTTCTCGAGCTGATTAAGATCTCTCACTTTTCCATGGCAAGGAGGCCATGAAATCCAGGACAAGATTGTTAAATATTCAGAAGAGGCTGCAGAGAATATGGGTTAGGGAAAAACTATGCTGGGTTTTGACAGTTAGCAATCATTTTCTTATCACCTTTCCTTTTCCTCCTGTTTGCTGTATTTTTTTCAATGTATTTTGCCTCATTGAAGTGCTAAGCATTTCAGAAAAAGTATTTGCAAACTGCACAGAGACATCTCAGTCCTGTTTTGAATACTTTGAAAATAAAACCACAGCCAACCTTCATCTCTTCTGTAACTGTATTTGTAGAGATGTAACCATTGTCTTAGGCCCTGGCTTTTTATTGCAGATGCTAGAGTTATATTGAAAGAAAACAGGTGGATGAATAGTACCACAATTAATCATGGTTCAATCGTGCTGTGCTATTATCTGTAGGCATATCAGATGTACACTATATTTATATGGAACAACACTCATACGTTATGAATTCTGTTGAGAAGAAGCCATATGACCAGGAGAAAGTAGCATTTTTAGAAACTGTAACTAGCACAGAGAGTCAGTTGTGGGCTATTTGCAGTACAGCCTGGGTAAGGTGGAAGAAGAGGCAGAATTAATGATGAATAAATTGGATATTGCTGCCCAAGTAGAGACAACTGAGATTTCTGTTTTCTTGCTTGGAGAGGAGCCCCTTCTCAGTGTCTCCAAGATCACAGAGCTTGCTGCTAATGCATTAAAAGCAAAGAAATCAGTCTGAGGGAGCTTAGTGATGGGCATTGCTTCAGGAGTGGCAGCTCTTGGCTTGCCCCAGTCCCATCACCCCCACACTCCCCATGCCTGTTCCCTCAATGTAGCCATACTAAAGTGTTAAGGCACACGGCTCCACACCAGCCTCACAGCTGAGGAGAAATAATCTCCCCTGCCTCTGCACCTCAGCGAAGACCACCAAACACCACCTGAGCTGACTGGCACCGTCTCAGCTGACTGGCATCTCTGGGCACATCTTCTCTTTCAGCTTTCAGCATGGAGCAGTGCCAAAACTTCACACTGCCCGAGTGCCAGGTAAATCCCTGAAAATTCCTCAAAGAGCTGAAATTACAGTAGAGCTATGTTCTTTCACTGGGGCTTTCAAAAAAACCCCTGAACTTTCAAAGCAAAGCTCTCCCTGGGGTTTAGCTCTAGGCAGCTGCTGAAGTGAAGTGGCACGATTCTCTCTCTGTAACTGCAATTGCACTTGAGTTTTGAAGCAGTGAGCGCAGCAGGCGGCAGTGGAGGAGCGTCGGCAGGACGATCATCTGTCTGTCCATCCATCTGTGCCCTTGCCTTGGCTCCCGGGCACAACAGGGCGGGAGGAGGGAGAAAGCACCACCCCTGGCAAGGGTTTCTTGGGTTTTAAGAGCTGAGGAGCTTTTTGTCTTTAATGGCAAAGGCAGCAGGGCATCATCTCCCTCTGTACAAAAAGGGGTTTGCTTAAGTTCACCTGCTGTATTTACCCCATTTCACTGCAATAGCAAAGCAAAAGCAGGTACCTCATGCTGATGCCCTTCGGGGTTTCCCTGGCTACCACAGAAATGTGCCCTTTTACTTCCCCCACCCTCTTCTGGCTGGTAACAGTCTGTCCTGTGGCTCCTTCAGCAAAACTGCTAAAGTGCAAAAGTCTTTTCTGACAGTAATTTATCTTCTGCTGCTCACTGGTAAAGGCTTTTTTTCTTTTTTTTTTCCCTTTTTTTTTCTTTTTTTTTCCTCAAAGCATTGGTTTTCAAATGAAACTATGATTTTACTGACTCTACTTATGATTCTAGTAGAAAGCATTGTCAAAAGGGGTAACACTGAATCTACTCGCTCTACTCTCTGGGTTGTTAGTAGGATTTGGGGGAAGTTAGTTTTTAATAATATAATAACAACAGCAAAAATAACAACAACAATAATAATAGTAATTATTATTATTTATGGAAAAGAATGGGAAATTGTTACAGTGAGATAAATCACAGTCAAAACATCTATCTAAATACTGCATCGTGACAGTAACTCTTAAGGGAAACTAGAGGGCAGACTTCTAAAATACTTCAAGCTCTGTAAAGGTGCAGATAGGTTCCTCATCAGCTTCTCAAAAACTTTTAAGTGCCTAAATCCTGGGTAGTTTGCATGTTTATCCAGCTAAATGCTTTCAAAATACTGTCCTGAGATGGCTTAGAAAGCCTATTGCAAAAACATAATAGTCACTGCTGGGTGTCAGCAGTGTAGCCAAGCAGCTCCTATTGGAAGTCTGCTTATTATTATACCAAATATAGCAGAGCTGACATTTCCTTATGCCTCCCTTTGTCTCAAAGTTCTTGTGTCATAAATTATGTCTTATTGTGTACTAGAAATCCCTTTGGACTGGACAGTTTTTGTTGTTTGGTTGGTTGTTTGGTTGGGGTTTTTTTGTTTTGGTTTTTTTTTTTTTTTTGATTATTACATGTGTGAGTATTACTTAGCATCTGTGTCAGACTTGGCTTCTGACCCTTTCATTGTGGGATGTTTACAAAGACCCTTGCAGCGGCAGAGAAAAATGGAGAGAAGGGAACCTTCATGGTCAATTTGCCAAGAAGGAAAGGAAATTAACAGAAAATTTATTTGGATTTTTTATTTCAAAACGTCTCATGATCCAGTCTTCAAGCCTGTGGGAAATGGGACATACAAGTATTTGACATCACTCAGCTGAATGAAGGAGGAGATCAATGCAGCAGAAGACGAGTTTAAGGCTGTGAAACCAGTTTGGACATGCCAATTTATGTTATATTGCAGAGCTGGGCCCCGCCCTCAGCTGGACCACAAAGGTGCAGGAATCCCTGGATTTAAACAGTACTATCTAGATTTAAAAAACCAAACCAAAACCAGAACAGAATATTTCTCCCCTGATTAGAGAAAATAGCTGTCTCCAGCAACTTCTGGGTGGTATTTTGAACAGAAATTAGGGTTTCCAAGTCTAGCAGACGTGAAGTTGTTCGCCTTTGGAAGCCTCCATCAAAGAGCCTCACCAGCCTGTTGGCAGGCTGCTGGGAAGCCAGCACAGTGGCTGATAAGAAACTGCCCGGATCAGTCATGCTCAATGTTCCATGTTGCATCAGGAGAATTACTGAAAGCAAGATGTTTCCATAAAAAGTTACACTTTCAAAGCATAAGCCTTTCCCAGTGGAGAAATGTTCCATCAGAAAATGTTGGACCCGTTTGACACTTGGCATACTCTAAGGTACAAAAGCTCATTGCATTTTAAATAAACTCCAGCAGCCTCAGCCCATGCCAGCTCTCAAACAACAAATCAAGCAAACTCAACTTTTTCTCCTGTAATTATCCAACCTAATAATTCTCTTGTCATTTTCCCCTTTTGCTTCACTGGAGGAAGGAAGGTTGTGTTTGCAGTACACCAAGATGCTGTTTGCTTCTAGGTTCGTTGCCCTGGAATTTGAAATTCATAAAGAGCCATGATATAAATATATATAGCTTTAATCCCAGATTATGTCTATACGAACGGCACCAAAATTCAATTACCTTCAGGACACACATGATCAGACTGTCTTATAAAACACTTTTTGGACATAGTCCTTTCTAAGTCTGCCTTGCCAAGGTTCGAACACATGGCTTTTGAAAGTCTAACAAGTTAACACCTAATGCTTAGACCTTTCCCCTGAAACATTAAAGTTGCATGAGAGATGGAGAGTATTTGCAATGAAAAATGAATGGGAAAGCTAGCATCCTGGAGGATATGTGAATTCTGAAGAATAATGAAATAAAAATGTTCAGACAACGTTAAAGTCTGGTAGGATCTGAAAAAGCAGGCAGTATAGAAGCTAAGGGGGAGTGTTTATGTGTTCATCTGTGCAGATGAGTTAATATACTGTACAGCCTGCCTTCTACTGCATTACCTGAAAACTATAATTTATAGCAATTTTCTCCTGACCATCTCCTATCTGCAAAATTTCATAGTAACAAAACTAACTCAGTAGTGCCGATTCATCTTTTGTACGACCAGTGCGTCTCTGAAGTAACCTACCTCCCAGTAAGTATGGGGGAAAGAAAATTTGATACCTATGTCTTAACTTTTGAATATGAATAACCACTATTAGGCTACGTGTTCAGTCTTAACTGATTAACTGATGCTTATGTGAGTCATTTATCAACTTAATATTGTTTTAATATGTGCTTTTTATCATTCAGCTCCATGACTTTTTTTGAAAAGGAAAAAAACATTAAATCCACAAATGTCAGTAGGCAACAAAGACCAATGCACTTTAGAAATGCTATTAGTGAGGGCACTTTTGGACTCCATAGGAATCAGCAACGTTCCAGATATTTCACTTTCTGCAGCCTTTGCCCCTGCAACTCTACCATCTCCCACAAAATAGAAATTCAGAGTCTCTTGCCTACAACTTCTTATTTAAAGAATACAAATTTGTTTTTTAAAACTCTTCTCAGCATGTGGGAACCATGCAGACACCAAGCAGCGTTGCTTACCACTGGGCATGCGTCACTGGAGAAAATGTCAGTTTATCAGGAGAATTAAGTGGCACCCAGCATGACAATAACAAGAGACATGAGCATTCAGGTGTGAAATCCGAGAACCTTTCCAGCTGCAGCATTTTGTTGCATGATATGTTGCATTCAGGCTTGTGATAAAGTTTTGTCCATAATTTAGAGTAAAGCTTTAATATTTGATTGGAGAGCTAGCACCAAATGAAGTGCCAGCAGAAAAGATGTCTAAGGCCACAAGTCTTCCAGAATCCCTTTGTGTGTTAAACTAACTTACTTAAAAATCATCACTCGTCATTTAATTATGTAGCACTGTTATGCATTTTAGAGTTCATATGGTATGAAACAACATGATCTTGAGCATGGTAGCCCACTCCTGCAATGCCTTTTATTGCACAGCTTGAGGGACTACAAAAAGACTGTGGAAAGGATTCAACCAGAAGAGTCTTTACCCTACCATAAAAATATCAGTAAAAATGAAGTCACCTTTCTCCAAATTTCAGCCTCCCCAAATCAACATTTTTTTCTAGAAAAATGAAACTGGGTGGCCTGAATTTTCACAGAAAAGCATAGAACATCTGGGCATTTTCAGTTTCCTGAGAAAGAATCAAAGTTTTTGAACTAAATCAGGCACTTTTTGCAAGAAGCTTTCTTTTATTAGATTTTCAGCTTCCTGTCCACCCTGAATAACAAACAACATTTCTAAGAACTTCTAACACCTGTAGTTCAGTGCCTTCAAAGCCTTGACAAAATGGGCCTAGTGCAGTCAGGGGCCATTAAGACTGTTACAAAACTGTATAATACAAGGTATTGAGGATTTACCAGGCTGTGAGATGCTACACTAAGTGTCCTTCTTTGCTGCTGGTGGCCATTGGCCCGTGCAACTGTCTGTAAGTCTCTGTGAGCTCAGTGGCTGGCCAAGTTATGCTCAAGGCTGGTGGGGTGAAATTCCCCCAAAGTGAATGGGATTGCCACGAGAGCAGGAAGCAAGGTTTCAAGAAGTGTGAAAAGTATTTGGTCCCCTGCTTATGCTACCCTACATGGGACATGAGAGGGTTTGACATTTCGGAGCCATAGTGCTTGTGGTGGGTTAAATAATGATAGAACCCAAAGGCTGTGGAGCCTAAAGTTATAAGTCACTTTTGAAACAATCCAGGAATTCTGTTTATTAACTTTATAGTAATTTGATCATGTTCAATCCAGATTACACAGCACAATACCAGTCACTGTGTTCTTGCCTCTTGTACTTTCATTGCAGACACCTGTGAGGCATTTCCCCACAGTTATCTCTGTGGTGGGCCACCAAGTGCTGACTGTAGGGAGTCTCTGTGGCAAGAGCACTCACCACCATATGCATTTTCTCCTAGCTGGAAGCTTTGCTTTCAGAGATACATCCTGGTTGAGAAACCCCAGTCATGCAATTAACTCCCAGCAGGTGCATTTCATACTGCATCAATTACTATCTCCTTACTGAGCCTTCACCATGCTCAGTAGAACAAAGATGTCCTGTTGTTGCAAATGTCACAGGTTTTTGGACTTTTTCTTTTAGTAGTTGATTTTTATTGCTGCTTTTTTCTGTGCTGAATGACTTATGAATTTCTACTATTTATTCCTACTAGTGCTTAGCCTTGCCCCTTCTGTATCTATCTTTGTCCTGTAGAGATCACAATTACCAGTCTGAGGTTTTTTTTTTTCAGAAGGGGACCTAGCAGCATCTTTTCATTTTCACGGTTCACCACCACCCAGGTGCATTTCTCCTGGCTCTTTTTTGCTCTGTGCCTGAAAGCTGCTAAGTGGTTTTGCTTATCATTGGAGAAATCAATAGGATTTGTAGCACCTTGAAGGAGGTAATAAGCACTTTGCAGGATCAGCTCTCAGACCTTGACTTCCTTACTGATGAATTTGCTATGACAATCATTCCTGAAGTTTCACAGTCTCTGTTAGCCTTTGTTTTGAGAATTTGTGTTGCTGTTATGGGAAATGAAAATGAAATAAAATTAAACTGTCCTGAAAATCCCTTTCTAATCTCAGTGCCTCAATTTTTTTTTACTACTTAAGCTCTTTAAGTCACCTGGCTTCATTAACAAATTATTTGGGTGTACTTGATAATACAATCAGGATGATACCTTAAAAAGGGGGTCAAGCCCTGGGAATCAAAAGCTTTTTAAAGCAGAGGTGGTATAGGTGAATGTGAATAACTTAATATGACCTCAGAGAACAATTTTTTCCCTATATTGATTAATAGTTGCAAAGAATAATGATTATAGCCCACACCTTCATGAACTTCATAGGGCTTAGTGAAGTGCCATAGAGGAAAAGCTTTTTTTTCTCTTCAGAAGGCAGTAATTTAAAAAGTATTAAGTACTGCAGCATAGTTCTCATTAACAGAGGTAGAAGGTGCCACTGCAGCATCTCATCAAAAGCTTTAATCACAGTGTTTGGCATACATTACTTGATTTTGGCTTCCCATTAGCATTCACAAATGGCCTCATACTCTCCCAAAGCAACTGAAAGTGGGTCTGCAAAACTTTTGTATAGGGACAGCACTTTAGGTTATGAGAATTTGGAGGGAAAACATTAATGAAAAAAAAACAACAAATACCTGAATTTAATGTGAGGAAAACAAATATTACAGCCACTGTGCTTTAAGACATGTAAACTATGAAGAGAAAATGTTAAAGATAGCTCCAGAAAGTCACAGTAGGTGTAGAAATACCAATAAGAAAGTATATTACAGCTTGTATGATTTTTTTTTTTTAATACAATTTTGAAGTGTTATCCCTGAATCCTTAAAAATTCAATCTCATTCTGAACTGCTCAGATATGATAAACCTCAAGATATGTTTTCCCATTTTTGGAACTGTTGATTTCTACCCCAATAAATGGCATATTTATACCAGTGACTGTAGTGAGTCCATAAGCTAAAAATGTGCTAATTAAAGTGGTACTTCACCTAAATTATGATAACTAGCATCCCATCACATATAGTTTTAGGCATCTTTCTGATCTCAGCCAAGAAATGACCAAACAAAAGCAAAAATGGCTGTTAAGACTGAGGAGATAGAAAAGTTCAGAACACATTTCTATGCTCAAGGGATTGTAGCATTAAATTGTGCATTGTTGCTAGGTAATTCCTGTAATTATTTGGAGATTGCAATTATTTGGGCACAGCAGCTGATTTGTGCAAGTGGTTCTCAGAGAGTTAGTAAGCATGAACAAAAAACATGTTACAAAGCGTAAACCTTTTGAATTCATATGAGTCAGGAAGTTCCCATTTGTTATGGGAAGAAGTTATTTTTTGCTGGTAATGGTGCGATTAGATTTTTTTTCTACTTTTGAAACTAATTGCTACTAGTTGCAATCTGTTGGACGTAAGAAACCACATATGATAGCATTTGGGTCATCTACATGTGGGTTCCACTTACCGAGAATTATAAAAGGCAGTGTAACTCATGTCAAATATCATGGCTTCACGTATATTGGGTCTTTTCAGGGAACCAATATTTAAAATTCATGTTCTTTAAGAAATTTTGGAAAAAACATTGATTCCGATTCAGAAAGAAAACAAGACAGTATGTTTCTCAAGAGAAAAAAATTCTAAGGAGAATTAATTTTGAAAAAAATAGAAATATTTCAGCAGGACTTTCCCCAACTATTTCAGCAGCCTTTACTCTAGGGACATTTACTGGGAGTGTCCTGGGATTCAATGGCAAACAGGGGACTTGCCCCAAAGCTCCTTACTCTGGTCATGGAGTTCTATGTGCTCCAACTCCACATGAGGTTTGCAGGGCTGCCTGACACTTTACTGCAAATCCACAGCTTTAAGCTTGGAGATATGAGAACCTGGGTTAAGCCCAGAATTTCTAGAGGTTTCAGAGGTTCTCCTTAGAAGTCAGAGCCCTGAAGTCCCAAGACAGAGGAAGGACTCCCACAGGTTCCCAAATGTTAGACCCTGTCCTGCAGAACGTGGATTAGGCCCTTTGAGAACAGCCACCTTTGCTTGGCTCTCTGGTCCATGGCAGAGAAGGAGGTTTGAAGGAAGAAAAAGCATCTAACCTGAGGAAAACTTCAGGATGCCATAATTTGAGTGAACCAGCTTCACTGTTGTTGTCTCAACATAAAAGATGTCTGCAGCTGGACAAGTAAAGAACAAGTGTCTTGTCTAAAAGATTTATAATGGAATTTTTCCTTTTGGATAACAACTGTCCCAGAGACCAGCTGAGCCATCCAGATCACTGGATTTTACTGTTGTTACATGATTAATCCAATGACAACTAATGTGAAATAGTGGTCCTTCAGACAACAGCTAGACTTCTGTACTTCCCCAATACTTAGTAATTTGCTGTAGAAAGTTGAAAAATATCTGAAGTATAAAATGTAAAGAAGCCAAGATCCAGACTCACCTGGCTTCAACCAGGAGTCTGTGAACAAACCTCGCTGTGAATAATATTACATGTATGATTTGCTTGTGTGGTTTTTTGTTCATGCTTACTAACTCTCTGAGAACCACTTGCACAAATCAGCTGCTGTGCCCAAATAATTGCAATCTCCAAATAATTACAGGAATTACCTAGCAACAATGCACAATTTAATACCCCAGAACTAAGGCAAAATCCTCCAAAGATCTTCAGACACATAATGATATCTAATCTGTTTGCTTTACCACTCAACTGTAATGGCAGCTATTAGGTTAGTGCAATGCCATCCTTCTTAAATGGGTTATGTCAGCTCAGTACCCAATTGATACCTTCCAAAAATGCCTTATTTGGCAGGAGACCATATGACATGGACCTATTTGAGCAGGTCCAGAGGAGGACCACAAAAATTATGAGAGGGATGAAGCGTCTCTCCTATGAGGACAGGCTGAGAGAGTTGGGGTTGTTCAGCCTGGAGAACATTATTGTGACTTTTCAGTACATAAAAGGGGCTTACAGAAAAGATGGGGACAAACATTTTAGCAGGGTCTATTGCGGTAGGACAAGGGGTAATGTTTTTAAAGTAAAAGAGGGTAGATTTAGACTAGATGTTAGGAAGAAATTCTTTACACTGAGGGTGGTGAAACATTGGCATGGGTTGCCCAGAGAGGTGGTAGGTGCCCCATCCCTGGAAACATGCAAGGTCAGGTTGGATGGGGCTCTGAGAAGCCTGATCTGGTAGAAGACATCCCTGCTCATTGCAGGCAATTAGGACTACATGACCTTGAAAGGTCCCTTCCAATACAAACCATTCTATGAGTCCATGATTCTATAACATATTGATCTGAAAGACCTCCATTCAGTAGTTGGGTCTCTAGCTCTCCATTCGGAGTCACTGGGCTAAATATTGTCTGTTTTGCAGGTTCTTTTGCTGACAAAGCTTTGTGTCAGAGTAGATAATAAGAAATTTTGACAACAGACAACAGTGTAATAGGAAGAATACTTTCACTTGACTTTTTTTATGGTCTTAAAAGAAAAGGTCTATTGTGGTTGACTGGACATGCTGTTATAGAGTATTCTATTGCAGCTCCCTTGTCCATGCCCTACCGAACCACAAATAGTGGAAAAGGTCAAAACTGTCCTCAGTTTCCCATGTCATACTGTCTGAGGATACATGTAAATTAGTTTGAGGAACAACACATGTGTGAGAAAGTGAGCATATGGCTTACAATAATTTCTTCAGTGGAAAAGACATAATTTTTAACATTTTTTTGTCAGACAAATCTAAAGAGTAAAATTTCTTACTTTTTGTTTGGAAACCCTCTCTGTGTGTCTGTGTGTATACACAACCTCAATCTCCAGTTTTAGCTGCTGCCCTACATATTTCAAGTGACTATGGATGAAGTGGAAAAAAAAAAACCAAACCAAAACCAAAAACAAACCCAACAAACCCAACAAATTATTTAATATTTCCAGTATTTCAGAGTCACAGTTGGGCTTGACCTCTGGAGGGCACTTAACCCAAACCCTCTGCTTAAGTGGGGCTGTATATGAAAGATGTTCAGATATAGGAGAGTTGCTATTATTATCCAGACAGAAATATAACAAACATTGAAATAATTTGCATGAAAGCATAGTTTAATTTAAAGTTGGCTTTTTCATTTAGTCAACCAGCTACCACTGGGATGGATTCAAAAGATGAACTAACTCCCCTTTGCAGACCTTCTGTCTGATGTCCCATCATGGTATAAATATGTTAACCTGGAGCACATTTGACTTCCTAGTGCTTCTTCTGCCATCTGTGTGGACTGTGATTCTAGATACACCACAAATGTTAAAGCAGTTGCAGAGGAGAAGATGATCTTAGCAAGTGGTGCTTACTGAAGGGAAGTGAAGGCAGATGAATTAAAGCAGATTCCTTGGCACTTCAGGTTACCATCTCAGGAAGGACAAGGGTTTTACTAGACGTGTAGGAGAATTCGGGAGTCAAAGGAAATGGTCCAGCTTCATTTTACATTACCAATTCACAAAAGCAATCAAAGTAGGCATGTCCCTGGATTTACCTTTTTCACAGGTTTTTCCTTCTGAAGATCAGTGTATTTGTAATTCTAAGCTAATTCTACTCCAGACTAACAAAAGTTCATGAACTCTGTCCCCTTCTTACTTTACTGAAACTGATACCCTTTTCATTCCCAGAGTGCTATTTGCTAGGAATGCCCAGATGTCATTTACAAGTGGTGGAAACAAAACCCTTTCCTGGGTCTCCTAACTTCAAAGGTAGTCATTACCTTAATTTCTCATTTGCACTTTTGAAGAGGCATTTTTTGGCCCTAAAAGGATAATTCTTTTCTAATTAGTGCAAAATTTTGTCCAAGCAGCCATACCCGTTGAACATGTGCAATGCCCACTGTATGTAATGAATGCTTTTGGTTGATTATAAACTGTAGAGTTTACATGATTTAAATCATGCTCCACAGTTTGGTTAAATACTATTGTAAAGAAAAGACCCAGTTCTCCAACTGTAAGCCCCCAAATAGAGGACCTCTTGCTGCCTTTTCTTAAACCTTGCATGTATGACTGTGATAGTGGTGAGTAAGAGAGCTATAAATGGGTTTTGATGAGCAGTAAACATCATGTGGTCGTTCACTTTGGAAGCTTGTCGAGTGGGAGGCATTTACTGAACCTTGCTGCACTTGTTATAATCACTGATTTTCTATGAAGTGCTAATGTCTGTTTGCTCCTTTGTAAAGTCACTTGTTATAAAACAGGCTGCCTTAACAGAATTTTAGGGTTAAATATGTAAGGCTGGAAACTGTTCAAACAAAGACAAATTTTATTTAGCCCTTAGGTGATTCATGCATGGTCCTTAATTATATAATAATAGCAATGAATGTGGTCATTTTATTGCAAATATGGAGATAGAGGCAAAACCTGGATTCATTTCATGTTTCATCTACTTTCAGCTAACATATTGTATAAGAGCAGAAAATACTGACAGTTGGAATTACTGGTACTTTTTTTAGTGTAAATCTTTCATCTGTTTGCTGTTAACCAGTCTGGCCATATTTTCAGGGAATAACAGGGAGATTCAACTTTAAAAACTGTAATTTCAGAGGGGAAAAAAAAAAGTGAGATTTTGCGATTCATCAGTTTATTTAGATGTGGGTTTGAAGGTGCATCTATGTTTGTAGCACAAAAATTTAATTATTTTTAACATAAAAATAGCTACTGCTTTTTCCTGTGGTTAGAAAACTTGGGGACCCAGTCTGTTTTGTTCCAGAAGCTAATACTGACATCTCATCGACTGCAATCACAGCCCCAAAGATTCTCAAACATGGAACAAAGGAAGCCTTGAGGGCTGAAAAAACACCTAATTCCTGATTCAAAAAAGCTCCTAAGTATGTGTTTATGTCCGTCCTTAATCAGGAAAGCATTTAAGCTTTTGCTGCCAAGTACATCCTTTTTTGTTTTCTTTAAAATGGCAGAGTGTTGTTCAGTAGAACAAGGTTGACTGTTTTGGCAAGAGAGGCATGGGTAGATAAGCTGCAGCAGCTGAAAGAATAACCAGGGAACATAACTGTGAGGATTATTAATGTACCATAAGCAACCTATTTTTGAGTTTACAGACTCCTATTGATCTCTGGAGGAGTTAGAGCTCTAAAAATAACGTGCCTTTGGGAGCAGGGAGAGAGAGAGAATTGGAGCTGGTCGGAGGGAGGTCTGAGTAGATCAGAACATCACAGGGAGATAATAGAGGGTCCACTGACTGCAAAGGGGGTTCAGGTAGCAATTATAAGCAACCAGAGAGCAGAAAGTACACCTGAGAGAAAGATAATATTATTAGCAGGTGTTAAAATAGCACTAGTTGCAAGCAGTGTGCTTTAGACAGTTTGAGAACAGTGGGCCTGATTTTCCTCAGCCCTTGAGCAGGGTGGCAAGGGTCATCTTCATGACAATTTTGTTGTTCCTGCTTTTGGATGGCAAGTGGCAGGTTCTTGGTGGGGTCTGTAGTATTTTTTTTTGTTCATCCTGTTAATTCATTAGTCTTATATGTGCATGGCTTCTTAGAAGACTGGATCTCTTTTGAATAGAGTTGCTATGGCTCAGTTGTTACTGGGAGAACTGGAGACAGCAGACATTTTGAAGGGTCCACTACCTAGTGAGAGTCCTGTGCCCTGGGAGGGGGAAGAAGAGAGATGCTTGCCTGGCTGCCTGCGATATGATGCCAGCTGGGGCCTTTCAGCCCTAAGTTCATAAAGATATTAGGTGAATTGATATTGATTTCAGCAGATGATGGTATCAAAGGTCTGGGTTCTATGGCAAAATGAAGGGAGGACAAGGGAGTATTTGAAGAAAAGGAGCATGTGGCTAAAAGCAATCTTAGCAATCAGATTACTTGGGTTATTAACAACACGGTAATATGGTATATAACATCTTCTTGTTGTAGCTGTTAAACTCCTTGACAATTCCACAGCAAAACAGGGGCAAGCAGAGACCTTGCACCTGGCCCTGGGAGTGGAGGAGAGCTTCTCTTGAGATTTACAAGGGCCCTTCCCAGACTCACAGACTGGCTGAGGCTTTAGAGCATCTCTGGAGACCACCCAGCCCAACCCTCTGCTCAAGACAGCGTCATTGGTCAGGGCCAGGTTTTGAATACCTCCAAGGATAAAGATTCCACAACCTCTCTGAGCAACCTGCTCTGGTGTTTGACCACCCAGACAGTAAAAGAAGTTTTGTTGCCTGCTTTCATGAAATTCCCTGTGTTTTGATTTCTGTCCTGTCACTGGGCACTGCTGAGGAAGGTCTGGCTCCATCTTCTGTGTGCCCTTATCACCAAGATTCCTGGAGGCTTGATGTGCACTCTTGAATCTGCTAAAAAGCTATTAAAAAATCCCATGGAATCCTAAAAAAGCAGAGTGCTAAGTTACAGCTGTCCTTTGCACCACAAACCTGTCCATGATGCATTTCAAAGCAGAATGTGATGCTGGCCTCTTTCAGCAGAAAGATCAGAAAACACTCATGACAGTGAGACCCACATTGTGCTCCAATGTGCCTACTGCACTCTGCACACCCTCTCTTCTGATCCTGGGCTTGAGCGCTTGGGTTCAGTCACAGCCAGCAATGTTTTATCCACCCACCACTAGAAAACAGTCACCTTGTGATATTCAGGAACAGTCACAGAATGGTTTGAAAGAGAAAGGAGGATACTCAACTGAAACAGAGGGACAGCATGTGTAGGCAGGCAGTAATTATATAGGACAGAATTACACGTGCCTGTGTATCCTGGGGAGCCATCAAACACAGCCTTAAAGTTGGATTTTGTTTTGGAGATCAGAAAGATAAGTGCCTAACATTACCTGATTGGAAGGAAATTTCAGCTGGAAAAGAAAAGTACATTGCTTTACTGAATCAGGCTACCAGATGATTATGTTGTTTGATTGGTAATAGCCACAGAGTGTGTTAGTAGCACTACGTGCAGTTTTATGACCTCTTTCCCATGGACAATGACACCTCCTCACTTTTTTTCAAGTCCAGTTAATTAACTTTCGACTTCTTTATTCAAAAGCCACCAACACTTTCAAGCAGTTAGTATAAGCCATGCAGGGTTTCTCTTAATAGCACCTCTTTTCTCCAGGGAAGCGTTTCTTCTCAAAGCTAAGTAATTCCAATGTCCCTCCAATGTTTGTTCAAATATGTACAGCCTACACACATTCAGGGGCACAGCAAAAATCACTCTGAATAAACCATTGTGAAATACAGAAGGTTGTAATTTTTTTTCCTGTCCTGTGGCTTTTCTTCTGCTTTTTAAGCATTTTTAAAGATTTATGAATTCAATAATATTTACAAAAAATAGAGATATTCCCTCACCTCAAATACTTGCATCTTAGCTGATTAAACATATATGCTGAGAAAGTTGGTGTCTTGAACTTTTGAAAGTCAATTGCAAAATCTGTTTTCCTCAGTATTGAGCTGTCTGGAACCACTGACATCAACAGCAACCACAGATATCTCTTAACTTCAAAGACAACAGGAATAGACTCTATGCTGGGCTTCAGATTGGCTGTGACTATGCAGCAGAGTCACTGTAGACAGGTCAATGGAAATTACTCATGGTTCACCAGACAGCAGCTAAACACAAATCCCCCACCCCTATTTGAATAAATAAATAAATTGACTCCAGTGGAATTTATACAAACAGCAGAGAAAAATACTCTTTTATCATGTCTAGAATACTGTCTTCAGTGCAGGTCAGTCATGGAAATTAAAGCAGAAATAGGGGAGGAGTGGAGTTGTGACAAAAATAGCTACTGGAACAGATACACCACCAAAAGAAGACAGGCTGAAAGTCCCTGGGACTGTTCAGTTCGGACAGGAGACAAAGAATGAGACTCACTACCAGTAAAGGCTCTAATGAGCAGAGCAGAGAAAGCAAGAGAAGAGGATAATCAAAGCAGCTGAAAAAAATGTAAGAAAGGATAGGTATAGGTATAGATATGTGTATATACCAGTAAATAGTATTTACTGGTAAAATTAAGCAGGATTTGCTGCTGGTGCCTGCAGAAGCAGTGCCAAGGCTTCCCTGAGGATGCTCGCCCCAGGGCAGAGGCAGTTCTGGAGAGCCCCTTCCTCTGCCAGACAGACGAGGGCAGCTGGGCAAGGGGATGGGGATGGGGGGGACGCAGCTGCCCAGTACTGAGGGCAAAACTCAAGGCTTGAAAGGCCTGAGCTCTTAACAGAGTCATGAACTTTCATCAGACAGAGATTGGGAGAGTGGGTGGAAAAAGCTAGTGGATCAAAAATATTTGTTTCACGCCCACTCTGTATTCCCCAAGCTTGGGTACAAATGAGTACACTCAGTGAAAGCAAAATTGCAGGTGTGCGGAATATACTCCCCCTCATGACTTACAGGCCCTTTTCTGCATGCTCTCAAAATACCTGTGAGTGCACTGATAAATGATTAATTTCTGCTCTTGTATTTGTCACACAGGTATGACAAGAGAAACCGAATGGATTCTGACGAATGGAGATAATTTGAAATATTTTATATATTTGTATGAAGACTGTGATCTTCCTATCTCTGCAATACCCCATAGGAAGCATCTTTGTACATTTATATCAACATTTTCTTGTCCGTTTTGCTTAACATAGGAAAGTACTGCTGCAATAAAACAGAACACAGCAACTAGTGATGAATATGTACATATTCAGAACTGATTTTGACCTGGGAACAGGGAATAGGACAATTCGATGTTTGAGCAAAAGTAGAATAAATACTTTAAAAAAAAATTTAAAATAATTTTTTGTAGTTAATTTGGTTTCTTTAAAAATCAGTATGGACAAAATAGTTTTAAAATTATTTGTCAAAATGCAGAATACATGAGAAACGTAATGTCTAATGTCCTGTTGTGTATTCCTGGTTATAGAACAGGAATCATGTATCATGTGTAATAAAGGAAATAAAAATGTTAAAAAGGATAGTGTTTCTGATGAGTTTAGTTAAATTCTTCTTCTGTTGTAGAGCCAAAGCATTTCTTTTTCTTGAGAATCTAAAATGCACTGGTATTCTGATATTTATGCATCACCTTTGCTTCATACAATGAAAATACAAGATGTATTTTAGCAGACAGAAAACCTGCAACCTTTATTCAAATAAACAGGTCAGCCAGGCTTGATGGAACATGCTCCTGAGTAAAGGTTGAAGGATCACTGCCTTCAAAAACCCAAATAAAAAGGGGGACATTGAAATACTGATGCTGAGTAAAAACCATGTGTGATCACAGCAACTCTTACATATAATGATTAAGCCCTGACTCTTGTTTTATATGGACTGTACATAAATAAAGACTACTCGATGCATATTCTATTTTTGGAAATAGATCTTATTGTTAGAGAAATTTAATACACTGTGTCTCCTTGGTCTCTCTCGTGCTATTTACTGTGAAGTGATAAGAGGAGCTATTTTGTAATAACAATCTTCTACTGTTGATTGAAAACTATTCTACATACTCTGAAACTCTCTGCCTGGCTCTTGTTTATTCAATTAAAATAAAGATAATTATTCTAGTTGGAAAACAGATTTCAAGTTTAATGTTGCTAACGATGTCATCCATTTAATTCTTGTTTGCTACACCAAACAACACAAAAGCTAACTGGCAATATTTCTGTATTTTATGTTATTACATATATTTGCATGGCTTTGTACAGGAAATGAGAAAGGAGCTCTACTTGCAGCAGCTCAATTAAAAGGACATCCTTGGGGTTTTTTACTTTCAATGTGCAATACTGACATTGCTTACTATCCTTCTTCATCCTTAAATGCTTACGGCTGATTTCCCTTAATGCATTCCTTGGAGGCGAGCATCCCCAAAAGACAGGTTGAAATGAAAGTGTCAAAAGGCAGAATGCATCAGGAGCACCTTTCGTTTACATACTGATAAGATTAACATGTCTATTCAATCAAAAATGAACAATTTTCCCCCACACTGCATTATCAGTCACTGATATTGGACTGCATTGTTCCTGCCAGCATAGAAGTGAGAAAAAGAGGAGAAAACACAATCCCTTAAGCCAAAAGCATGTTGAAGGCAAGATGAGTCAAGGCCTCAGCTTTTATTCTATTCTCAGTTTAAAAGTACTCATTTCAGAGAACTGTGGAAAGGTAAAACCACATTTCCTTCCCCCCTGCCCCCTGCCCCCCACTGCCTTTCACAGTAAGGAAACTTCATAGTGGAAATTCCAGGGGATGGGCAGAGCTAGGACCACATCCAAGTCATCACACCTGAATGTGTAAGAGAAAGAAACCAACACCCATCCCTGATACTGAAGCGTGCTGCTTTTGCCAGTTTTCAATTCCTGACTACAAAGTGGAGGGATACCACCAGTAGCCATCTTTCATGATGGGAAGGGGATAGGCAGAGGCAAAGAATATCTTTTTCTCAGCTTCATTTTTATTTTAAATTAAATTTCACCATGTATATAATTGAAAACCAGCTCAATGGTGATGGCAGTGGGGATTGGTGTGCATCCCAATTAGGTTAGCACTACAAGGAATCTTTATTAAAGCACAAAATTAGCTACTAAGTACTAGAAAAAAAAACAAGGCTAGGAAGGCTCTCCATGTCTAAGCTGGCAAACTGCTAAAAACTGGTCTGAACCATCATGTGAAAATGATGTTACTTTTAATCTAAGCCTTATGAAAGTGTCTGACTGCAGGACATAACACAGACCAGTGAGAGAAGCCCTAAGCAACTCCACAGTTTATTACTTCTGCCATGGAAAATTTTGGCACCCTCCCTATTCCATCTCCCTTCCCCTCCCAGTGTCAGGTTTTGGTACAAATTTAGGGGAAGACTGAGGTCTTACAGTGAAAGATGAGCACAGAAATGCATAATAGATCACACCAAAACCATGCCTATTTCATGTGGTTACATGCCAGCCTTTGTCAGTATGAGCCAAACTCACTAACAGCTATATATTAACACCTCACTAATGAGACAATATATGACCACCCCTCAGCAGTGAAGCCAGAGGAATGGTTGCAGCAAAGTAAATAGTTATCATAACTGAACCGCAGAGAAATAAACTCCCCTCCACCCCACACATAACTGCTTAATGAGGAACCCATGAAATAAAGCAAAATAGCCAGATTTCAGCATCACCCCCAGGCTCTGGTCTCCACATGGTGCTGGCGTGACAGTAAATCAAAGGAACAATATTGCCCTGGTCTCACCTAACACTGTGCATGTAAAGTGGAGGAAGAATTTCCTTTGTTAGCTCCCTATCCAGTTCTCTGCACTGTAACTTTATTTTTGTCCCAACCCCAAAAGAGAGACTTCTTTAATGTCACTGAACATATTTTTCTAAGGAATTACTCAAGAATGTGTTCTGTTAGAAACCCAGAAACAGTTATTGTGCTGTGCCCACAGCAAAGGGTGTAGTCACTCTTTGAGACCTCTAATGAGACACCAAGACCTTGGCACATTTAGGGAGACACTTTTAATCATCAGCCACTGAACAAAAAACGTGCTCTAATGATCTCTCTGATCATCTGCACAGAAAAATCCAAACATGTTGAATGTAGAGCTAAAGGAAAAGATAGAGATAAAATAATAATTACTGTTACTGGAAAACTTCTGGTGAGTTTGAATGTATTTCATTTGATGACTGATTTAATAACTTTCAATTAAAATATTAAAATGCTTCTACATTTCTAAAACAAATAGTGTTACTTGCCTTAAAAATCTGGAGGTTTGGCTTTATGCATAACTTGAATTATAGAACTACACTGGGAGTTTTGCATTTTCTCTGGTGGTATAAGCTATTATTTTTAGTAGTAAAAGAAAGACCCCACTGTACTTCTTTACTTACTGTACCAGCAAAATATCTGTGGTTACTTGCAACTGTGTTTATGGACATGAATACCCCAAATCAACGTCTTGAGATGCAGCTCACTGAGTTCAGTGGCATCTTACCAGGATGTGCTTGTCCTCACTGCAACCACAATCATAGAATCATAAAATCATAGAATATAATAGAATAATAGAATGGTTTGGGCTGGAAAGGACCTCTAGGGTCATCTAGTCCAACCTCCCCACAGTCAGCAGGGACACCCCCAACTAGACCAGGTTGCCCAGGGCCTCATCAAGCCTCACCTTGAATATCTCCCGGGAAGGAGCCATAATGATGGCCCTTTTGTTTATCTCTTGTTCCATGAGGTCTGTAAATTATTTATGGGAAGTTGCAATAAAAATCCAGCACTTTGGCCATTTTGTATTATAAAAAATTGATGTTGAGAGAAGAGAATCAGAGAAGGCTGTCCAAGGAAAGTAGTTCTATTTTTCTTGGTAATAACTTTGGGGCCAAAATATTGAAACAATTTTCTTTTGCCCTTGTGACTAAGTCCTGGTTTCCCTAATCTATGCACATTTAATTTGAATGAGGTTTTGCTTTATAAGTGAAGCAGATTGAGTAATGTGCTTGGCAAAAAATTCCCAATTTTGGTATGCAAGCTGCCTAGTATTACTGGTGCATGAATAATTACAAAGGAAACTCCCCCTAATGCCAGTTTTCCAGCCTTCAAAAAGTACTGTAGCTTTGCTCCATAATTTCCACCCCCCCTAGATAAAATGGTTCTCTAGAGACAAAACAGCTAAGGGTTGGATATAAGATCAGTCAAACTTGGTAAAATCCAGTTTTCCCGAGTCTTTGGAAGCAGTCTAAAGCCTTTTATAAAATAAACACATCTGTTCGTATGTTATACTCACTTCGCACTGCATTACTTTGCAGCAACTATGAAATGGATGTTTTCAAAGATATCCTGCAGAAGACTGGTGACTAACTGCAAGTGCAATAACAAAGTGACAATGTTCTGGCCCTGATATTAAATGTGAGGTCCATATGCACCAGTAGCTGATAAATTTTGTCTGCTAACTAATTAAATTTGATTTTGTCTGGATTTCATGCTGTGAAAAGTGACCTAATCCTCTGCTGTATTTTTAGTGAAACTGGAATTCAATTTCTCTTTCTTACACGTGCTTCTTAATGTATGTTTTTTACAGGTACTGCAATAGTTTCTATTGAGAGTATTCTTCAGCTAATTCAGTGGTTCTTCAGCTTCGTATAATACTTATGGTTTTCCTAGCTGATCATTTGCAGGGTCAGAATAGGTCTTAACAGATATCCCTTTTATCAGGACACCGATAATACCAGCCCTGACCTGAGCAGAAATGCAAACATCAGCACGTAGTTGAACTAGACTTTGTACTGACGCATCACACAATATTTTCTGTCTTTATTAGCACATAGGTGTTGACCATGTGGTCCCCCTGTATTTGGCACTGGTGAGGCTGCTCCTCAAATACTGTGCTCCATTTTGGGCCTCTCAATGCAAGATGGATATTTAAGTGCTGAAGCATGCCCAAAGAAGGGCAATGAAGCTGGTGAAGGGTCTAGAGAATAAGTCTTACGAGGAGCAGCTGAGGGAACTGGGGTTGTCACTCTCTACAACTACCTGAAAGGGGCTTGTAACAAGGTGGGGATTGGTCTCTTCTCCTAAGTAATAGGCAATAGGACAAGAGGAAATGGCCTAAAGTTATGCCAGGGAGGTTTAGATTGGATACTAGGAAAAATTTTGTTGCTGAAAGAGCTGTCAAGCATTGGAACAGGCTTCCCAGGGAAGTGGTTGATTCACCATCCCTGAAGGTATTTAAAAGAGATGTAGATGTGGTGCTTAAGGATATGGTTTAGTGGTGGAATTGACAGTGTTCGGTTTACAGTGGGACTTGGTGACCTTAGAGGTCTTTTCCAACCTAAATGATTCTATGATACAATGATTCTATGTTTGGACAAAAGGAGCAGGATTCATATGCCTGCTTGGAAATGAGGAGGATCCATATGTGTAGATGGACTCAAGTGCAGTGGGAGAACAGAAGAAAGGTCAACTCCTAGAGACTGAGAAGGGGAAGGTGTGAATGAGAGGCAGAAAAGGAGGGCATAGATACAGTTTTCTGTTTTGAGAAACAATCCAGGGTGCAAGAGTGATTTCAGGGCTACCAAGGTCCCTGCTGCCATACTGCTTCTTTCCTCCTGCTCAAATTTTCTAAGAGGCAGTTCAGCTGGAAAACCAGAGCTGGTCCACCAGGCTGGAGAAAGGTATGTGCTGGGCTGACATAGGACAGAAGAATGCTTAGAGGAAGGCCAAAGACTTCAGGAGACTCTTCAGGGCCCTTTGGATCCTTACTGTTACTGAACTCAGGAAAACTACCCTGCTCCCCACCAACAGTCCTGGTGCTGGTTTGGAGATGCAGGGTGATTGATGGAAGAAGCTGGGTGGGTGGGGTGGGGTTTGACTAATTAGGGGTCTACTTCTCAATGTTGCTGGTTGCTATCAGAGTCACTGCTAAGGCTGGCCTTGGCCTGGTGGCCATATCTAAAATTATGAAGGTTAGGAGAATACCCAGATTCATGCTTTCCTACAGAAACCAGGAATCAAACAGAACTTTTTAACTTTCTCTGCACAGTGTAATAAATACACACACACAAAATCAAATAAAGCTCTCTGCCCTGTAAAACACATAGTGTCCTTCTCCTCCCTCTTTCCATGACCGCCATGTGTCACTGGAGCCGCGGTATGGTTTACCATCCTTCTGGCTTTCAGTGTTCTCAGCGCTTTTTGCATACTTCCTGCATGCACATCCATGCACTCATCCTCCGTTTTTATTGCTGAAGGTTAGTGAGGATAAATGAAAGCCTCCAATGCCACTTTCTATGGCCATTTTAGATCTCTCAGATAATCTCCTGTGAGGTCACTCACCTCTTCTAAATGTCATGCACGCATGTGATCTGAAAGCCTTCACAGGCTGTTCTCACGCCTGAATGACATCCTAGTGACTCAGGCACTAAATGACTCTGAATGAGGCCATGTCCTAACTCTCTGCTTTGACTGTTTCTCCAATAAAATGCTGCTGACCACCCTAAAGCTGAGAGCTATCCAGTGGGCAGTGTGAGGGAGGAGAACTTTGAGGAGACGGGGAAAATGACACTGGATTGTGCCACATGCTTGATAAAATTCAGTGACCATCAAATTCATAGGAGTCATTTTGGCACAAATGGAACATCTGGGTTCTTTCCTGGCCCTTGAGAAGAGAAAAACATGCTCTGCCTATGCTGTGTGTCTAGCAAGGCAAGTGAAAGCTACAGTCATGTTGCTGACCTAAAACAAAGAGCTAGGTCATCTGCTGGTTCAGCATGGCACCGTGCCATCTGCTTCGCTGAAGTGATGCTGGTTTGCATCAGCAGTTGCTTTTGCCTGCAGCCTTGGAGAATTAGGAGGAGAGAGGCACTTGGAAGACCATAGGCTGCAAGAGAGGAAAAAAAGTCAAAGAGAATCCTTCACCCTGTGGGAGTGCAAACTTAATTTCCTAGACTGGTATTTCATGTGTAAAGCTTATGGCTCACCAGCACTCTCCCGGAGAAGAACCTCAGCAGATCTTGGGCTCTGGAGGACCCTGGGAAAAAGCGTGATTGGAAAGGCATCAAGGGGGACTACAGCCTCCCAAGTCCCATCCCACCAGGCTGGTGGCAGGAAGTGAGGACTCCTCTTCCCTCCTAGCCCACTTGGTCTGGGCTTCCTGCCCTACTGTCCTGCAGGGAGCTCCTCACATCCGTGTGGAAGCAGCCCAGGTGCCCAGGATTTCTTGTCCTTCCCCACAAAGCAAGGACTATCTCAGCCCTTTGAGAGCTCCTTTAGGCTGGCTATGTTTTAAAGTCCTTCTGGCCTGCTTGAGCAGCAAGTGAACCAGCATGTTGGGGACGTGATTTTGCAGCACAGAATGGCATGGTTATTTCAAGAAATGCATGTGTATGTCCATGTGGAGGCATTATTCCTCCAGAATTTGTCTCGTGTCCCAGCATTCACACTGGTGTTGCATTGCCCAGCAAATCTTTACCAAGAGCAGCCTCCAGCTCTGCAAGGGGTTCTCTCTCCTGCACCTGTATTGACTTGGGACAGGACAGGATGAACCTGAAAGAAGAATATAGTTGTGGTTACATTCTTGGTTATTGATTTTTTTAGATTACTGATATTTTACATGCTTTGTTCCTTCTCTTTTAGGATAATCAACAAAAGGAAAGGCACATCTAGAAATGTAAATTCCTAGTATCTTAATATCCAGAACAAGAATGATTTCTACTCTTCAAATTTAAAGTTAGATAGAAAACTACCCACTTTATTTGTGAGACAAGGGAGAAAAATGAAAAATAAAAAAGTAACTCTGATGTCAGTGATGGAGGAGTTTAATTTCTGTACTTCTCCGGTCAGTCATCAAAAATCTGTTCTTTACAGATTGATCTCAGCTGAAGTGCTCAAGATGTTACATCCCTAGGGAGCAGCCTTTTAAACGTCAGTGATGTTGGGCAAAGGCCATCCAGTGGCTCTTCCTCTGAAGAGAGGCAGTGCTTTCAGACAGACACTTTGCATGCTGTTTGTTCTGTACATTTTCATCATACTTACATGCTCAGTACATTTTCCAAACAGAGCAATTATGGTGTCTCTAAAGCATAACACACCAGCATGCATCCCAAGCTTTCTTCCTATTTAAGGCTTTTTTTTTTTTTTTTGGGGGGGGGAGCATCTCTATGTAGAAAATCACTTCTGTGAATAACCAAGCCTTGATAATAAGACACACATCTCATAGTTCAGAGGACTTTGTGACTGAAGGTTTATTATGAACTGAAGATGCTAGAGTACAGCCCTCAAAGGAGAAGATCCTAGACTACCAATCCTCAGAAGAATTCAAGAGACCATCTAATCCATCTTCTTTTCTCTGAGCCCAAGCAGCTATACTTGTCTAGTTCCAGGCAGATTTGTAGGGAATGTGTTCTTTATAGCACACTTTAAATATCCGTCCATGATGGCAACCATTCAACATCCCTAAGCAACCTTTCCTAGCATTTGCTGTCTTTACTGTGAGAAAGTGTTTCTTAATTTAAATTTGATATTATTGGCCTGCATAAATGTAACATATATGAGTGATATTAGATGTGGTGCTTATGCAGGAAACATACAACACTGAGAAGAGTAATCAAATTAGAAAATAATGTCAATCCTATCAATTTCCACCCTAAGGGTGAGAAAGTAAACCTTATCTTTCCCAAGGCATGATTACTCTGCATGCAAGGGGGTCTTTATTTGGGGCCTTGGTCTCTTGTGATTCTTCTAGGTCAAGTGACAAAAATAATGAGTCTTAAAATAAATTGAGCTGTTTTTTGCTGAACCCATGCAGGAGTTAAAAGATCACAGTCAAGAGAAGAACTGGTAGATCCCAGGCATGTGAAGCTCCACTTTTTCTAATGCCTATGTAAACTAAACCCAAAACAAGACAGAAAAGGAAGAGGAGAAATGACTAAAAGGTTAAAACCACTGCAGCAGGCACAGGGTGCATCTCAGCACACAGTTTATTGCCTTCACAGACAAGTATCTCAGATGAGAATGCAGGCAATTGGTCTTAGTGGAAATTACATAATTCAAATGAAAAGAGTCAGGGCAAAAAAACTGGTAATAACTTCTCCAGTAATTCTCCTGGTTGGGATTTTTGGTCACAATGAATTGAAAAGTAGGTATAAGAAATAACTGCCAGTGAGATTTTCTTGTCTGAATAGTCTTAGGAAGTTGAGATGAGGCTAGTAGCTAAGAGGAATTGAAGTTTTTCTGGAGCTACAGGTTATTACAGATAGGAGCTACAGGATGCAGGTGGCCTGTAGTAGTTTTGGAAAACCTGGACCTTTTTTTTTTTCTTAATGCAATTTTTCACCATTAATAAGAATCCCAAGAGAATCCTTTTCTCTCCCCTCTATCCAGATTTATCATAGGACAAAGTAATTCTAACTGCCCAGCAGACCATTAGCATCCAACACATCAACCTCATGCAAAAGAATAAGCAAAATACAGGCATCGATTTCCATCACTGAATGCATAAATGTTTAAAAATAACATACTGAAATGGGCCAAGAGGAGAAGAACTTTACTCCTTCATCCTTACACATAAGTCCCATAGTGATGCCTGCTTTTATGGCTGTGCAGGCTTGGAGAGGAAGCCAATGTTAAATAGTTTAAGGTTGAATAGCTTGGCTCCCCTTGGAGCTAGCATCTGTGACCTTCGGAAGACTGTGCAAACCAGAAGCTGGTAAATATTTGTTTCTCAGGGAAACCCAAACAATTAAGAGTAACAAGATTTATTGACAGCGGTGACTTACAGCAGTGGCCTCATGGGAGGGTGGTTGCCAGCACTTTCTGAGTGTTACTAAAATGCCCATCTTACACAACACTGTCCTGAACCAAGATGGACAGTCTGGTGTCACTTTGATAAAAGAACCACTGCATTTCAGTAGGAAGAATATTGTCCTGAGTGGCAATGGACATTAGGATTGTTTAGCTGCCTGAAGGGACCCTGGCCTCTAACTGCTCTTTCTAACTTCGAAAATACCCTAAACACTTTCATTCCTGATATCTTAGCAATGACTACTTATTCTCTCTGTTTGTCTTTGTAGCAGAGAATTTCAATGTATGGGAAACCAGAAAAGGCCTATAGGACCTTAATTTCTCTGCAGTAACTCTCTTCTGGAGCTTGTGGTAACGTGTTATAAATCAGGAGGCTGTGGAAATGTGGTATTTTCCTCTAGTAAACTTTTCTGAAAATATGAGGAAGATCAGGAGAAGGCCCTACCTGCCTAGCTGCAAATAAATAAATAAATTATAAAATGAACATTTTTATCATTTAATGAAAACATTACCAGAAGGTGAGGCAGCAGGAAACAATCCTGCAAGCCTATCTTCTTCTGGAGTAATCTAAATGAAGTCAGTGGTAGTGACAGCAAGGTCAGCCATGGAACACTGATGGCTGAAGATTCTGCTCTCTAAAGTCCCAGTGAAGGTGGCATCATGGGAACATCTGAGTAGAGATTATTGCTACCCTTCCCCAACCCTGTTCATCAGGGTCTGTTCACCCCATACAGATGTCTGTTGGAATGTCTACACAACAAGAGTTAACACATTAAAAATAATGTTCTGTATGTAGAAACTCATCAGGCTCTCTTCTATAGCAGAAAAGGAGTTAAATTCTAAAAGGTCTGATCTTTAATACAACCTTTATTCCAGTGTGAGCATTGGGAGCTAAATATGCCCTACATATCAGATGAGAAAACCAGTAAACAACACTGAAAAATTAAGACAAATACTTTGGACCTCAAAACTTCTCCATGCTAAGAATGTTGCATTTCTGCTTGCACCAGAGTTGATGGCAAAGTTCTGATTGGTTTTAACCAGTCGTTATTTCCACACAAGTCTGTAACCTTTGAACTGGAAAATACTTGTTAGATCACAAAGCTCGTTTGAAGAAAACTGCAAAATATGACTCCCCATAGAAGATGTGCCAGACTTTTAACAGCTAGTTTGTTTTGTCAAAGGTTTGGGGAAAAATGGACAGATGATTTGTATGGTGAGTGATTTCATTTTCTTTTTATTATTGCTGCTTACAATCTTGTAACTATAGTCAGGAGTAGTTGAAATATCAGGGTGTGTACTTTGCACAAATTGTTTTTTATTTTACATGTATAGCTGGTTCATGTCAGCAGTGAGTGGATGTTGTTATTTCAAATCATCTGCTGAACTTGAGAGTTTTCTTTTCAATGGTGTGCAATCATCCCGCCCTGGAAATGAGGTTAAGGTGCTGATGTTGGGAAGTATGGAAGAATATACTTAATGCAGCCTATCTTTTTAAAAGCTTTGGCTTAGCTAGTGTAATGACTAGCAGTGCACAGTACCTCCCTGCATAGTGATGGGCTGGAACTCTGCCTCAGGTGTAATTTTTGAAGCTAATATATTAATTTTGACTTCTGTAGGCACATTCACGTGTTACTGTGAGTTACATGAAGTTGTAGGCATATGCATCTTTTTTAATCTCTTTCAATGTTAGGATATCAAATGTACACCATTTAAAGGCAGCTCCATTTAACCATATTTCTCACTTAACTCCAGCTCTTGTCTACACCCTCGACTTTGACATGGAATCCTGCTGAAGCATCTTCCGCACCCTCACCCCACAAGAGCACTGTCTCTTTGCTGCAGGAGTTTTTCCAGTCTATCTGAGAGGAAATAGCTGGCTGACTCATTCCTCAGGAGGGCCTGTGCTCACCCTGGGTGTATTGCTTGGCACCTCAGCAAGGCTGGAGTGCTCTATCCATGGACTGCTGACTTCTAATGTCAGACAGAGCCTGTGATTCTGCTGAGAGACTCCTAGTGCCCTTGAGAGATGGCCCACCTGGGAGACAGCAGACAGATAAATCTTTGCAGTACTGGGAAGGTGGTTTGCTATTAAGCATTACAAACTTTATGATTCCCCCTAAAGGCTTTCATATGTTTAGGGTCCATCTGCCCTATGTTTTTCTCTTTACCTGTCTACAATTTCATTTCTTCAGTGTGGCAGAAGAGCTAACATACAGCAATGATGCTTCCACTTCAGGCAAAATCCAAAGGTCCCTTGAAAAATTTGCTGCTGTACCAAGAAAATGATGCTTCACTGATGTGCCAGTTGCATATTGCGGGGGCTCAGAGCATGGGCTATGTATATTCACTCCCTTCGAGAGTCACTTATGTCCATCCTTGATATAGACAGATCAGACCTAAATAAACTCGCTGAAAAAAATAATCAGTATCTCTACAGCATTTGGAGCTGTAAGTTATTTGTCTGTTAAATAGACTATTTGTTTTTTCTGGGCAGGCAGGCAAACCCTTGCTTTTTCATGAGGAAGTCAATATTTGCATTATTGCTGGCACAGGAAGCCTAAAGTAAAAAATTATTAAAAATGAGCTCATAGTACATTAGTTCTTGGAGAGTGCCTGGGGGATGAGGGGTTTGGCTCACCACTATCCACAGCCTATATGCTTGCCCAATATGCATCCAGCTTGTACCAGGGGAAGAGGGGAATTGACTGAAGTCATGGTGTGCCAAGACTCTGTCCTGGAGAAGAAAATATGATATAGGCAGTCCAAGTCTTATAACTACCCTAGAAATTTCTTCCAGGAGTGAATTTAGAGACTGAATCTAGGCTGGAGGGAAATGTCTCTCCCGGTTTGGTGACTAGTAGGGTCGCCAGTACTTATAACATTATGGGCTGGCTCTGAGTTCAGCTTGTTAAATGATCGGTGAGACTTGCTAGTCACACACTATTCAGTAACTCATGAAGATGAGGAAGGTGAATAAAACACATCCCATCAATGCCTTTGTTGTACTCTAGCATGGCTTTATTCAGTCAGAAGTCATTAAGACAAAAAGCTCCGCCCCCCCCAAAATGGTGGTTTGCCATCCACCATCCGTCCTTCAGCAGCTGCGATTCATTCCAGCCGCACTCCCCCGGTGCAAGGGCTTGGATACTCTCCCTTAGCTGTCTCTCCCACTCTCAAACCTGAGTGTTTGTGAGCAAATGGAATAGGATCAGCAGATGCAGATGCAATGCTTTCAGTCCCAAGGGCAAGCCTGAGAGTTGCAGATCATGGAGGGACTGCGCCTGGAGTCACCAGGTAACAAGTTGCTCAAGTTGCTGCTGCTAATGGTGATGATGATGATGATGGTTGGACTCGATGATCTGAAATGACTTTTCCAACCTAGGTGATTCTATGATTCTATGATTAAATACTGTACAGATTATAGGAACGTGCTCAGTGACCAATTGAGTGTGGACATCAGGCTCTCATTATCTCATGGAGTAATAGTGCTAACAGCAGCTGATTATACCGTAAGCTTTATTTTGCTAAGCAACAGTCTATACCTTAGAGAACATTTGCTTGAATGTGAATTAGGGAATGGAAGAGGATGAATCCTGGCTGAATCCTAACCAGCTTATCTTAAAACCATCTTGATTTCAGAGAGACTTCCGCAGTCTGCAGCAAGCTCCATTGAAGGCTCTTAGCTTTATTTCATCTATATGGTGTCCTAATAGAGGAGAATGCCATTTGTATTTCCTCCTCTGGAGGAAAGTCCCAGAGCACTGTTTGTTCCTTACATTTCTATCCCTATAGAAAAAAAACTTTCCAGTCTAATTGCAAGTAAATGCATTAAGAGACCTTGCAACGTGAGAAGTCATCTCCATTTCCCTATAATTTTCTTAGAGCTGAGGTATGGATCCCAGTTATGCTGTTTTTGGAGTGGGTACATGTATCACTAGGAGCATAGAAACCGCATCCGGGTGGATCGGGCTCTCTGCAGTGGGGGCAGAGCTAGGAGCTGCTGGGTGTATCTAACCTCAAACAGAAAAGGAAATCCCAGCACTCCTGCCATTAGTGGTCATACAGCCCAAAACTGCACCTTTTGCCACTAGATGTACGCAAGCAAATAAAGTTTGGGAACCCAGTTCAACAAACCACAAAGTCTTGGGGAGGCAGGAGGGCTTCTTGTAGGTCAGAAATGTTCCTTTTATAGTTAGGGGGACCTCCACACATGCAGAAATGACCTGTGAGCAGAGCAGCTTCTGCTAAGTCTATACAAGTCTTCACTGTACAAGATCAGCAGCTACCACTGATTGAACAGCCCTGAGCTGGATGCAGAGTGAAGGTCCCCCTTGAAAGTGGCCACAAGTCCCTCTCTGTAACAGCTGCAGTGTGGGCAGCACTGGCTGCCCAGGAGAGAAAAAAGCAATGGCTCGATGTGGAGTATCCCTGGTGCCACCAGGCCGTCAAGGGAACAGATGGACCCCCAAGGAGAAGGTGAAAACTGACCTCTGCTGTGAAGCTCTGTGAAGGCCATGAGGACATCTGCTCTGAAATGGGCTCATTAAAATACACATTCACCTTCATTATCCAGCAGCTGCATTGCCTGACTCATCCCACTGCAGTTGCTCTGAAACAAGAGGCCAAGTTGAAAACTTTCCCAACTTGTTTTTTATTCACCAGGGAATGTCATGTCTAACCCACTGATATAGCAATGCAAGCCATAACTATATCTGTCTTCATGGAAGGTGAATGAAAGGAAACCTGAAAAAAGGAGAGGAAATAAATGAGGCACAGGCTGATTGAAAGACTGTTATTTCACTTTGCTTTTTACAATTTGACATGTGACGCTTTCTTGCACTGATGTAGTTGGTGCTAGCGTAACCCAAGTGGGGCATGGCACCCTTAATCCAGGTGTGTCAACAGTATTCCCTTCTTTCCTCCCCATTTTCCTCAAAACTACAGAAAACTGCCACATAGCCACCCATGGTTTAGCAGACATGGCCTTGCAGTAGGTTTCGGCTGGGATCCCTGCTCTTACTTCTGATCACACTAAACCTCTTCTCCTCAGTGGCAAAGGCTTGCACTCAGCTAAAATCTCTTACCAGCATTTTCCCCAGCCGCAGACCTCTGCTAGGTGGGACATGGATAGATACAGTGTGTGGAGGGTTTGCAGACCCTTCTAGTAGGCCAGGGGGATGCACAGCCCTGCACTGATTTCCTGCTCTACCAGCTCCCGGGGCAGTGTCCTGTGGGCATCTCTGGCTCCTTCACACACAGACAGTGCTTAAAGCCATGTGCATCCCCAGCATCCCCCTGCCAAATTGGGAACTTCACAGCCTCAGCTCACCTCATCCAAACCAGTAACTTTCTCCCACACTTTTATACACAGACATGATCTCACCATACATTGTGTTTAGCTGCAAGAAAGTGTCTCGCTCTTACTGTTTTCTTCCTTTGCTTTAAATATATGGCATGACCAAAATACTATTGTGAATGATTATTCAAGGATGAAGTACAGACTCTAGTCAAATAATTTTTACAAGACAACTTAAATCAGTATAGTTTCTAGAAAAACTATGCTACGTCATTCCTATTACATTCATAATTTGTCTCACTTTTGCTATATTTCTTCATATGGTACATTATCAGTCATCTGAAGCGTTTGCTCTGTTGTCATCTGAACTGCACTGATTTCTTCTGGAGCAAAGTGTAGCTTAGAAATCCTCCACTGTGGATTTTTGTAATGATTATTTTACAGTAAGCCACTTGTTACTAATGAGCCTAATTTCACTTGTGCAACTGTTTTTATAACCTTTACTCTTAAAAAATTATTGGGAAAATTTACAACGGTAATTGAAGTGTTTGCCTACTTGCAATATTACACTGAACATGGCATTGCAATTTAGGTTATTTTTCAGCTTTGTATAGGAAAAAAAATAACTGCAAGCATGGAAGCCAACATTTTTCACAGCACACCTCTGAATTTTCTTTTTTATTGCAGACTGTCTACTGTAGTAGAGCAATGATTTCAATAGAAAATATACTAAAAGCCTGAAATCTAAATCTCATTTAAAGTCTAAATGATGTGCATGATTAAAAATGTATTATCTGTTCCCAGCAAATCATATATAATTGAAAATCTAATGTTTTGCTAATTTTAAGCACCATCTAGTGAGTCAAACATTAGATCTGATCTTCCAAATTACATTTGAGAAAAATAAGATCGTGGCTTCACTGCATCCCACCTTGTGTTAGGTCTCTTCCTGAGATTCATAAGTTAGCTGTTCAGTCACTGCCTGCTCTCTTGCTAATGGACATTAAATACTCCTCCAAAGGTGCCGAAGATTGGAGCTGCCATCTGGAGATAATTTGTCTGTTGACAAAGGAGGGTACTGGCTGAGTAGGCTCCCGAGTTAGACAAAGCTAACTGCCTAAAAGTGGAGCAGGGAGAAACCTCATTTTGAAAATGATAATATTTCTTTGTCACTCCAGAGCAAGGAACTGGAAAAGATTTGGCTTTGTTTCAATTACAAGTGCAAGAAAAAAAAAAAATTCTGGGCAAATAAACGGCTTTATGAGAATCATGATTCTTACTATTTCTATTAGCTGGCTTGACATGAAGATGAAGTAGGTCTGAGAGAGACTCGCACAGCAAATCTGCATACGATTATAAGACCTGCTTCTCTGGCACTGGCGTTAAATCAGTTCAGTTAAATCAGCACTGGCTCCTGTGGCAATGCACTGTAATCAGCTGGCAACTGACCTGTATACGCTGTAATTCATATGCAGAATTCATTTGGAGAGTAAGTGATGCACAACCAGTTTGGTTAACTCTGCATCACTCTGGGCACAGGAACATTGAGCCTGAGCCTCATTTGGCCTCTCTGAGGTTACAGAAATTGCTGGTTTTTCACATGTGCCAGCAAAACTGGTGCAAGACTGAGCAGTGTCTGGCCTAGCGTTGCTGAGGGAGACGAAAAGGCACGTTGCTTTTGCCTGGGACTGTATCACTTGGTGGGAGGAGTGTGTTTTGGCTGCTGCTGGCAATACTCACAGTTGCCCAAGCCACACGTCTGACCCCTTTCTGGTACATCTGGATCTGGGGGGAGCAGGATTTAATTGTATGTTCTCAATCCCAGTTTATGGCTTGCCATCTTCACAGAGAGAGTGGTCAGTCACTGGAATTGGCTGCCCAGGGAGATGGTGGAGCCACCCTCCCTGACTGTATTTAAGAGTAGATTGGATGTGGTGTTGAGGGCTATGGTGTAGGGGAGAACTTTGTAGAGTAGGACTGATGGTTGGACTCGATGATCCCAAGAATCTCTTCCAACTTAAGCGATTCAATGTTTCTATGATCATACACAAAGCACTATAGCAGTGCTGAGAACTGTTGGCCATGATTCAATGACAGAAAACCAGTCCAGATTCTGTGTATCGGGTAGGCATCATGTGTCAAAGGGTCTCTCCTGATGATGGGTCACCAGCTGCCTGCCCAGCCTGGCCTCTGCTTCTTTGAGGGTACTACGTCTGGGGCACTACATCTGCTGGGGGGCCACACAGCGAGGAAGACTAAGAACCTGATCCATGCTGAAGAGACTTCTCTACTAATGTATTTTTGGATTTGTCCCACTCAGCATCAGTTCCTGGCATAACCTCCCAGGTCTCCACATCAGAGCAATTGTGGGAGCACAGGCGAAGGGCTGGTGGAGGACAGGGACTGTCAGTGAAGAGAAGGTGGTGCCAGAATTTTCATATGCCAGAACTGCTACAGAAATGCTCCTCAGACTCAATCCTGTGCTGAAGGCACAGCCTCCCCTGTTACCCTGTATTCAGTGCTTGGTCTCCTGGGAAGAGTGTGATTGCACTGTTCTGCACTTCATGTTATTGGAATTTAGTACCTTATGGGGTTAAATGGGGGAAACCAGTATCTGTAGAGAGGCAGGAACATTTAAGGCCTGGTCCCTCATCACAGCACACATGACTGCTGAGGATTGACAGAGGTCTCCAGTGTGTGCAAAACAGAAAAAGCATCAGACCAGAAGCTTGAACTCAATGGCACAGCTTTGCTAACAGCATCTGAAATACTTCAGAGTTGTCCCGACATGGACACAGGCAAAGTCAGTAGAAAAGAGAACCAAGGCATCTCTGCTTCTTCACTGCCCATACATGCCGATTTCCTAGCAAAGAGGGAGATTTTTTAGCAAGATTTATGGTCCATAATGCCATGACAGAAAGTGGGTTCAAGCAAGAAATCCATTTTCAGAACTATACAGCAATTAAGAATTATGTTTTTGGAGTCCTTCCCCACAGACATAGCAGACTATGTTCAGGTACCAGTCTACTTATCAAGAGAGTTGAAGCCCACTAGAAGAGTTGCTCAGCATGCATGATCCACATTAGGATCCAGTCAGCTCCCAAACACCCCTCGCTTACAGGGGTAAGACAATTTTATGACATCACATAAATAAATATAAACAGAGTAAAAAGGCTTTACCTTGGGCTTGAGCAAAAGATGAAACTTTTTAGTCCTGCAGGATCCTCCTCTGCCCCCAAGTCTGCTGGCTCATTGTGCAGTGAAGTGGTCTGGCATTTAGCAACCCTGTGGAGGTTTGCAAGTCCTGAGCGTGTTTTCCTGACCTGGAAAGAAAGGTGTCAGGAGGAGATTCCTGAACATCTCCACCTAGACTTATGCAGAGAAAAATAAAAGCAAGCTTTAAGAGGTCAGAATGTGTAGCCTGCTTAGAGCTACTATTCCTGGTAGAAATGAGACCCTGAAGGGCCTAGGTGAAAATCAGTGATAATCCCCATATACGTGCTTCTAATTGGGACAAACTGAAAGTGAGAAAGCTGAGCGAGTCAGCTCCAGCCCATCCACGGGGGTTCTGGGTTTGTTCCCAGCTGATAACCGAGAGCACAATTATGCAAAGCCTCCCCTGTAAACAGATTTCGGCTTATTATGGCCGAACTGGGGGAGTCTATTTCTGTCACTGCTTTGTGCGAATGTGTTACCCTTGTGATTTCCAGTCAGGTCACTCCAAGTCAGCTGTTTTGGCTGTGGCAGTCATTGGAAACTTCCCCATCTGCCCAGTCCCTGGCCCCTTTGGCTTGCCCGCCTGGGATCGGCTACTGGACAAGGCGGGAGAGGGGTATGCGCCTGAGGCTATTTTGGTAGCTCTGAGTTACAGCAGTGTCATGTGAAGTAAAGAGCCTAGAAATGCATGTCAAATCGAACCAGTGACTAATCACGATATTTTGGTTATCTTTGTGCCTGCCGGGCAAAGATTTATGGGCTTAGAAAATCTTCACGTAGTAACCCCCGGGGCACTGATTTGATCGTCAGCGGAGGCTTCCTAGAAGAGGAAGAAAAGGGGACTGCTATCCAAGCGGCGGCGAGGTCTAAACTTACCTGAGTTTGAAATACGAACAAGAGAGGAGAAAAACCAGTGCTCTCTTCTCATCCGTGTCTGCTCAGAGCCATGCGCTGTCAGCCAGAGAGGATATATTTGATCTGCCTGCGGAGCAAGAAGGGTCGAGGGGGCCGGCTGAGCAGACACAAAGTGCCATTTGTTGGGATTGTCGTCTAGCTCCCTCATCTGTCACCTGATGGCCAGCGAAGCAAGTGCTCGGCACAACCATGGACCATTCATCCTTACTCAAGCAACGGAGGAGAGAAAAGTAAGCATCCTACAGCTGTTACGGCATTCAGCTGTTTTTTTTCTATAAAGGAATATACTGAATTCACTACAAATCTACTAACTGTCCCCTCATGCCAGGCAAGAGACTGATTTTTATTTTTTCTTTCAGTTGGGCTTGTCTCTAACAGCTGGAGGTCTGCTGGGCATTCAAGCAATGACTGCTGAGTTGGGCAGCTGTTCCAATATCTAATTGCATTTTAGCTTTAATAACTCAAGGGGAAAGAATTGCATTGCCTACCATGAGCTATTTCCTTTCCTACTGCAAAGCACACTGCACTGCTGTGCTCACTCAGTACCAGACCCTGAGAGCAGAGGGCTTTCTGTGTGATATTCTGCTGAAAGTGAAAGAAAATGAGTTTCCTGCGCACAAGTCCTTGTTGGCATGCGCCAGTGACTATTTCCGAGCCATGTTCAAAAGTTATAACCAAGAGTCTAAAGCCAGTGTAATTCATCTGCAAGTGGTCTCACCCACCGGTCTCCAGCACGTCCTGGATTTCATTTATACTTCCTTGTTGCCCCTTTCCTTTGAAAGCCTGGAAGATACCTTGGAAGCTGCAAGCTACTTGCAAGTAACTGATGCTATTGGCTTGTGCAGTCAGTACTTAGTTAACAATCTTGCCTTGGAAAACTGCTGCTTCTCTGCCAACGTGGCCAGGAAGTTCTACCTGCCAGATGCCTTAGTAGCAACAGAAAAATACATTGTCAATAATCTCTGGAAGCTGCTGGACTTGGATTTGTCAGGACTACTTGAGCTGAACTTCAGGTCTTTGCTAATAGTGGTTGAATCACCAGACCTCCCCATGGTGAAAGAAACCCGCCTGTTGAATCTTGTGCTGCTGTGGCTGAAGCAGGATAAATCCAGGTTGGCTCATGCTTGCAGCCTTTTAGAGCACATAAGATATGGCCTCGTCCCGGTAGAAGATCTGAGAAGAACCTACACACAATCAGAAGTACCCCTCTCCGCAGGTATTAAGTGCTTGATCATTAAAGCAATAAATTACCACACATCTGTTTTCAAACAGCCTATCCTGCAGGATAAGTCCACCATGCTGAGGAACCAGAAAACTCGTATCATTCTGGTGGGGGGGGAGGTGGCAAGCGAAGGGCTCATCACTGATGTGGTGGCCTTTGATGTTTACAATCACAAATGGCGAGCTCTCACGCAGGTGCAGGACAAGGTGCAAAACCACAGCATGTGTGTGGTGGGGAACTTCCTTTACATCTTGGGTGGGGAAATAGAAAGTGGCACTACAGGTGACCCTAAAACTGAAATGACCTTATCGGTTACAAACAAGGTCCATCGTTATGATCCGAGATTTAACACATGGACCCAAATCACAGGCATGCTGGAAAAGAGATGCCAGTTTTCTTGTTGTGTCTTGGGCCAAGATATCTTTGCCATTGGTGGCAAGGGTAAGGATGGGTCACTGCATTCATCTGTGGAAGTCTACAACATCAGCAGAAACAGATGGACAAAGGCCAGGGAATTGCCATGCAAGATACATGGCCATGCCAGTGCCATTTGCAAGAACACTATATACATCTCGGGTGGCAAGTATACAGACCCAGCCAGCACAAGCAAGGACCTATATTCTCTGAGCTCACTTGAAGGGCAGTGGATGAAACAAGCTCCTATGAGCATTGCTCGGTTTGGGCACCAGATGGCAACAATCAGAGAAGCCATATTCACGTTTTTAGGATTATATGAACCATTCTCTGAAATAGAAAGATATGACCCTGATCTAAACCAATGGACTCGGTTAAGACCACTGGTCTATGATCGATTTTGCTATGGCCTGGCAGTGGTAGAGGAAACAGCTCTTCTTATTGGGGGTAAGAAATGGCAGAACTCACGGGAGGTCCCCACACAAGATGTGGTTGGCTATGACATCGACAACGATGGCTGGGAAGAGATCTGCAAAGCCCCCTTGCCTTGGTGTGGGCTGCAGTGCGCAGTGCTGCAACTTTCTGAACTGGCCGATGAGCAAGACAGTGACAGCCAGCAGAAGAGGCCACCACACTGCTGAGCACACACACTGAGGAATAGTCATCCCAGGAGAGGAGACAGCATGGGGGTCCTAGAGAAGAAGAAAATTGCAGTGGCACAGCACGTGATCAAGTGGAGTTTTTTGCTTTGATAAGCCATATGCTCGGTGGAAACAGGCAGGAAAGTTTGGCTCCAGCATGGGAAAAGGCAATGGGATTTATAGAACTGGAAGTCGATCTCACTGAAGAAGGATGTAGCACATTTAGAGGCAATGAGTGAGAATTGTAATCCTTGACTTTTGAAGAGTAATACCAAGATAGCAATTAATAGGTGTTGCAAGTCAGATTTTTCAAAGGTTAAAAAATATAATTTGTCTTTTCTGTTTTCTTAATCAGAGGTAATTTTCCCAGCTGGTAAGTGCTATTGAATTTTTATGCTATGGCTAAGCAAAATAAAAGTGAGATGTATAAAGACTAGAAAATTGATGCCTATGAGAACTAATAATAAGTACTGCCAAAGAAAAAGTATTACTTGATATGCTACACACTAGGCAAGAATGTCTTAGCTAACCAGCATGAAATTACTGGACAGAAAGCACAGATTTTTTGATATGTAGATTCAGTTATGCCCATAAGTCAAAACAGTGACTGTTTCATAGAGCCACTTCCCTCTGAGCAGCCTTTGTTGTAGCATGCCTTTCAGATGCTTATTTTGTGTTATTTTAAAGATGCACACTACCAGTAAAGTACATTTCTTTTGTATGCAAACGTTGTGTTTAGATGGCCACAGATGAATGGGCATACTTATTATCAATCTCTAAGAAACATGTTATGGGAGTTGCTGCAACTAATGCCTTGCTACTTACCTTGGTAGCATACACTGCTCTATTGTACTTGGTCATAATGGTAAAAAATTGTTCATAGCTGTTGAACTAGTACATGAGAGAATCCTGAGGTCAAAAAAAAAAAAAGGTTTACTTTCATCAAAGAGTACAAAGGGGAGGGAGGTAACGGAAGGTTTCCAGACGTCTTTATTCAGAGTCTGCCTACAAATGAAACAGCAATAGTCTTACTTCTTTTTGGCCATGTCGGTAGAGGTTGAAGGCACAGATTAAAGTATGTGGACCTGTCAAATGCAGGCAAAATGATCAGACGCCACAGAATATCCCTTTGGTAAAGAGTAAAGTGAACCTTGAGTCACAAATGTTCATTTAAAAGCTAAATTTATTGTACTTCATTTTACAGTCTTCCCTTTCTAGTCTGAGAGTTAATACAATAAAAATATATATAGAAGAACATTTAATAGTCTTAAAAGAAGGCAGCACAATGGAGAGGACACATGTTCTTTGTCACTAGACTAGCTTAAAAAACTGTAATGTTTAATTTTCACCTTTAAAGCAATCAAGCTGACTTTACTAATGTAAAGTGCAGGCAGAATAGCTGTTGCATAGCAACAGATCTAAGTCTTCTGAACTGCCTTGGTTTTGACAAGGAATCAACTACACAATGTGCATATACATCCATCAGATATAAAGAGTTTTCTATATGAATATATTTACTTTTGGTCCAGTAAAACAATAGCAAGGGAATCTAATTGCTTGGAACAATAACACAATCCATTTCAAGTCAAGCATTTTTTAAGAGAAATTTACAAAAACCTCACAAATTTAATATACAAGTCAGTACCCATGCAGTAAATAAATGTCCAGTTTATACAAACAATATTCTGCTAATGGTACAAATATTACACTGGATCCAGAGTTCTATACAAACGTTAATACATGATTTGTCATCCATGTTGACTTGAATATAGGATTACTGAAAATGGGCTACAGAAAGGCCACTCTTCTGTACAATTGTGCAAAATCTGCAAAACATTTGCAATCCAAATGCAATAAAATAACAAGAGAGAAAGAGAGAAAGAGGGAGAGAAAGAGAAAAAAAAAAGAGAGAAAGAGAGAAAGGGGAAAAAGAAAAAGAAGGTGAGAAAGAGAGAGGAATAAAAAGAAAGGAGGAGAGAGAAAATAAATCTATCCATTCTTCCCTCATGGATATAACTGTCAGGAAATATCAGAGCTCATAAAGTTTAAAGTACATTCACTGAGCTGTACAGGCAATAATCTAAAGTTGGTTAAGAGTACAACTCACTGTAACAAGTATAAAGGAGGCTTTTCCTTTTCACATGAGCATTATTAAATCATGTCGTGAGTCCTAAGTTATGCAGCAAAATACTGAAAAGCAGCAGAAATATTTTGTCATGCTCTGATCGCTTTTTGAAAACAAGCCCATAAAAAGTACATACGTGATTTAAGATTTCCCTCCCACTTTCCTATTCCAGGTATGTGCCTAACTTTAAGGAGTTTGTTATTTCTAAGTAAGTTATTTCTACTCATATTATATACTCATATACTAGGTTTTCTCCAGCTCTCTGAAAATCTCATGGCAGTTTAAAACATTTTAATTGGCTTGTGAACTCAGCAGAACCCAGAGGCATCCCTTCCCCTTCAAAAGCAAACCAGGGCCTTTTTCTCTCCTCAGTTATTTTTTAGGTTCTGTGCTCAGCTCTGCTCCCATCACACATTTTCCCTGCATACAATACAGCTAAATTTCACAGCTCAGAAAACACATAGAAGATTACTCGAAAAGTGCTATTTATTCCATTTCTATTGTGGGAATTTTCAAAGCCTCTCAGATTCGGAGCATTTCGTTGGGAACCTTTTCCGCTGCTGCTTTTCTGGGCAAGGGAAATGTTGCTCTCAAGAATGTTTGAAGTCCACTTTTTCTCTTTTGCAAAATCTGCATGTTATGCTGATACCTTCCATACAAAAGCAGCATAAATCACAGTACCATCACTGATTTTTTTTTTTAAATCAACCAAATGTGATTAAGAGACAAATAACACATAATTTGGTCTTAATTAGAATACAAACCAGTATCCCTTTGCACTGATGGCAAAGCTTAGCAACAGTTTTTTAAAAAGCACAAGGAAATAAAACCTAACCTTTTGGTACTTAAATTCACATCAGTCATTTCTGTCTGCTGATTTTCACCATATTGTGGGGTTGACAGAAGTGAAAGACAACCACCACATAACACTTTTTTCCCCCTGTTATTTAAGAAAACTCCTAGAGTTTCTTATTAAATATAAAAATTGGTTTTCTCCCACCACCAAAATAGTACCTGCACTCCAAAAATGCAATGCAATACTGGAATTATATAATATAAAATATCTTTGTAAAAGTGACCTTTGATAACAAAACCTTTAGCTTGTGGAACTACCTGCATGAAGGTCACAGTCTTCCAAAAAATGCTTTTAGATATGTTTCTTTAATAGGTAAAGATCATGTTTGTTTTTTCACAGAAGGTAAACACAAGCAGAGCATTGGTAGCATATAAAATATACAAATCTTCATTAAAGATGTGGTATCGCTGACCATTGAAGGTTTACTTCACACAGCTGAGTAACATCAAAATATAATTTACTAGAGCTCCTACCTATTGATATAAAAACTACTTTATGCACTTAAGTAAAGGGCTGAAGTGTAGCAAATGGACAAAAAGAGAGATCTTTATACATGTGTTTCAATGTAAGAGTGAGTGTGTGCTAAGGAGGCTATAAGTGCATCGACCTCAGAGGAGCCATTAACAGAGTCCCTTGAGGTGCTGCTTTGATAGATGTCCATGAAGAGATCAAGGTATGTTTGTTTCCATTCTTGAAAGTCTCTAGATGTCAAAGATGGATTATCCAGAACTTTATCTATAATGGCTACTTCTCCTTCCCTGGCCTGCAGGAGAAAAGGAACAAGCAAAGAGTCAGTGTGAGTGATGTGTTACTGGCAAAATCAATCATGTGGGTGAAGGAGAGAACAGGTGGGCCCAAGCTCCTAGAAGCAAGGGGACTATTTGACTGCTATACAATCACATGTGAGCACAAGCCTTTCCTACAGGGTGTCACACATCACCCTGCACGGCATGGGCTTCCCTCGCTTTCTCCTGCATCTTCAGAAACAGTCCCTATTCCCCCTCCTCACCCCTTGTTCAGCTCAAGAAAAAGCAAGCCCTGCGCTATTTACTAGTAGCTGCCTGCATTTCTCAAGACGGGTTTTGCACGACAAAGTGCCATCTGTTTGCTCTTCCTGATCAGCATAAGAAATGCTGCGTGGGTGCGTGGGATGCAGACAGATGGCCTCTCGCCCGCCAGCACAGCTAAGCCTTTTTCACCAGTTTGTCATGGGGACCTCTGGGTGCTGCGTTGCAAAGGCTTATGCAAGGACCCCCATGCTTGCGATAACTCCTCTTTATTAAATAGCCAGTGTATGTAATGGGCTGGCTGGCTGCAACCTCCTCCTACAACTGCATTAGGAAGGAGAAGGCAGAAACAGGTAAAAATCTAACGTAGCTACTCATACCTCCTAACCCACCACTGAGGCAGGTGGTGTGGCTGAATCATAATCACTGCCCAATGCGTAGTTTATCCTGAGATGACAGGCAGCTGGTGCAGATCAGAGCAAGCCTCTGATAAACCCACAGCCACTCACAATTGTTGCAAGTGGTGGAAGCTGGATGCAACAGACATAAGCCTTGGAGACACGGCTAACACTCAGGTTACCAGCTCAACTCCTCTGTACAGGAATGGTATGGTCACCAGCAACCTTCCCTCTATCCCCCTGCCAGATGGGTTTCACACTCCTCATTGCTTCATCACATTTTCCATGTCCATACTATGAGTACGTTAAATCTTTCTGGGGAGCAGGCTGAAAGGAAATATTAAGCTGTGTCAGTCCATGTTGGTGAGAGAGGATCAGAAGGTCCAGGGTGTCGAGGTGTCGAAAGGTATTTTTCATGCTTTGCAAACAGCAGCTAATTAACATTGAGTGTTAGAATACTTACTTTTGGAAATGGAGGTGCAAGCCAGGAATGCCCAGTGGATATTGAACCATGGGAATTCTGATTACCATATCTCTGCTTGAACTAATATAACCTGCTTATCACAGATTGTGCCTAGTATCCATACCTATAAACTACCAGCCAGGTAGCTCAGACTAGCTGGCAGAATGGTTTTGTGTTGTATCACAGGAAAGCAGAGCAGAGAGGTCTTTCATTAAGGACTCAGCTGATGGAACAGGGAGCCAATGTGGACAAGAAGAGCTAGAAAAAATTTGGAGGGCTGTTTCAGACTACTATTAGTTTGGCTAAGTTCAAGGAGAGTTCAGAACATCAACTTAATCAGGCCAGTGCAAGTGGCTGTATTCAGGAAGGAGAAATCAAAGGCAAGGATAAAGGGCAAGAATAACCGGTTAGGTACCAGCAGTAGCTACTGGTAGACATAACTACCAGTATGTCTCAGTGGTATGGCAGAGCTGGAGCTCTGGGCTATAATGGAGCTAGAAGCTTACTATGAGTTACCATGATGCCATTGTTGCTCTACGTACAAACCAGCAATTATCTGTCTTTGGTACTTGCTGCCATTGCATTTTCAATTACTGGTGTCACGCACTTTAAGAATGATTTCTGCTACGCAAGGTCAGAACAAGAATGGCAACAGGTTTACCTCTGCCAGGTCACAGTGAAATGCTGGTTTTAGAGTTCCCTTGAGGGAAGCAATTCCATTTGTAGGAAGCCTTTGGCATAACGTAGCTCAGGTATCAATAAATGCTAACAAGACAATTAAGCACAGTAGCAAGCTGCTGATACTGAGCCACAGGTATGGTATGAGTGATCCCACCACGGTGAAAAAGCACAGTGTGAGCCTCCTGCCACCCCGAAAAGTCTGTGAGTACTGCGATTTTGTTACAGTTTCTCACACTTTTAGAAGTCACGTGGAAACCACATGTATCTTGACTTCTGCCAGCCTCCAATCTGTAAAGACTCACATATAAACACTATAAGTAGCAATTGCCTTCAATGAGATGATACAATGCAGAAAGTTAAGCATGCATAAGATTTTTTCAGGATGGGAGCCCCGTAGTGTGGAAATAATATTGCTTAAATGCTTCTCTAGGTGATGGAAAACTAAATTAATTAATGTTGATAAAGCCCTCTTTGATGAAAGCTGTTACAAAATCCACTGTACAATTATCTAGTGACTTAAAATGTGGTAATTTAATATAGTTAACAGAGTCCCTGGGGAAATCCAGCATATTGTTTGCTGAAATCTCTATCAAGACAGAATTGAAACTGCTGTAACAAACAAAGAAGCTGACAGGGAGGCTAAATGAGCTGTGGTACATTTAGAACAACCATAAAAACCTTAAAACCTGTCATTACTACTATCTATTTGTTTAATCAATCCTACTGATTAAATACAATGATACTATCATCTTACACAGAAAGCAAGCACATGGTTTCCTCCTGGACAAGCTCAGCAATCAGAAAATAATCAAGTGTTGCAAAAGGTACTGCTCTCTGAAAGGCTGGCTTTGTTTAACTTTAGACCTTGGCAATTGCAGGATGAATGAGTTTTGGTAAACAAAAATGTTCAGGGACAAGAAAGGGATCAAGTTTTCCTCCAACAATTTGGTGTCTAATTCTGTTAAACTAGCTAGAGGAGGAGCAGCTGACTGAGATTTTATCTGGGCAGAAATAAAAATTGGTCCTCTCACTTTGACTGCTCTACCAAGGCATGTTTTTCTCTGCTTCATGACCAGTGTTTCCCCATGTCTCCCTTATTCCACACACTAGGTTCAGCCAGGACTCCAGCTGCGCACAATTAATCTCCAAATGCAATACAGTCCAATCCAACCCTGGGGCAGGATTTTTCCTCCCTCTTTTATCTCACCTTTAAAGTGCTTTTCAGAATTCGCAGCTGGTGCAGTTTTTCATTGACTACTGGATCGCTACATCTCTTTATAAAAGATTTCTTATACTCCAGCTTAGTGGAAATCCGGTATTCTCCTAGAGGAGACAGGCTGGCCTCCTCCAAGGCTCTGTACAAATCTTGCAAGGAGTCTGCTGTTTTTTCCTCTATAGTTTCAACTGTAATGAGAAAAAGGAAAAAAAAAAAAAAAAGGAAAAAATAGAGAAAGGAACAATGTATCATTAATGTGATTATAGGAAGATCTATCAAAAACCTTCGCAAAACATTTAACAGGTTCAACTAGACCATAAGGAGAATGTTTCACAGCTGCTAAGTTCCAGAAAATAAGTGCTGCAATTGTAACTGCTCCTTCTCATTAACTATTGCCTTCAGGAGAAAGGGAGAAACACTTTCAAAAATATAAAGTCTTGACCTGCAAAGAAAGAAGAAAAAAAAGAGAAATAGTGCAAGGTGTAGTAATATTGCAGTGCCATACTGTCAGGAACCACATCTCTAGCATTGCAATTAAAAATGCTCGTGACATTGTAACTGCAAGGAAAGGAAACCTGGAAGCATCTTTCTGAGGAAGCTGATCAGGGATCAGATCTCGGCCCAAGAGCGCTGATACAGTATTCAACGTTATAGTTATGATGGTGGCCTTGGAATGACATGTCATTTTCCACCCTAGAAAAGTCCATTTCTTTTTGTCTCTTATTTCTGATACTCAAGAGTGTTGTTCAATAGTCAGTTAAGCCGTCACTTGTGGTAGTTTTTTACTCTACTATTACCTGAAAGTTCAGCAGCAGACTATGGGCTGGATGTAAGAGGGCATTCGTGACAGCCTACCCAACAGTGCAGCAAACCCAACCAGAGCTGTTCGCATTCTAGGTTTATTAATTTTTTTTTTTGTAGGTTCTAAAATATTTGTTCTAACTAGTATTGGGAACAGTTTAAAGGAAAAAAAATAAAAAGGAAATATTTTGCTTCTCTAAAACCAAAATCAAGCAAAGGCTGGGGATGAAATGGTAGTCTCACATGAGCATTTGAAATGCTTTATTTAGAAAGCGTCAAAACATTTCAACTTCTCATACACTGTCTTCCCCAGAAGAAACTGTTTGATGACTCCATACAAACTTGGGAAGTGTCAGTGAAGTGCCAGGATTAGCTGAGTGGTGACCGGGAGAAGTCCCAGGGAAGCAGCCAGACAGGGGGGTGGGCAGCTCTGTCCCTACTGCCCCTCACACTCCAAGACACTGGTACATGCAGTGGCCAGTCGTTGTCTGCACGCAGACTCCCAGTTGTTTCCAGAGCCCACAGGACCCTCTCAGCCAGTCCTGGCTTTTATAGTGGTGTATGTTTTCCTGGCCCAAGCTGCCCATGTCCTCATGATATTTTCATGAAAGCTTTTATAGTATGGCTACAGCTGTTTGGTCTCAAGTTCTACTGACCCTGCACCAAGACATAGCCATCTCCACTGGCTGAAAGTTCAGCACATGCTGAAGTACACTTAAGTAGTGGACCTCGGACTCCTCAGGTATTTAGAAGGTTTTTTACTGAGCATCACCAGGGATGACAGCTTGTGTTTAGAAGTGACGGTTCTAGCCCACTAGAAGCCACCTGAGGCAACCACCCATTCAAGCCCATACCGTGCAGTACAGCAAATACCTCAGGCTCAAGCAAGAACTGTGGAGACCCAAGTCTACACAAACCATCACAAAGAAGTGTTTTTATTTGTACAGATCTATACACAATCAAAGAAATTTGCAGTCAGCAACTAATCTAGCTGTATCTCTCATCAGTTTACTCTTTGCCGTTTTCAGGGGGTGACTTTTTAAAGCACTCTTTTTTTTTTTGCTCTTAAGAGATGGAAGTGAAGGAGGGTTAAAGTCTTTTTATTGAAGTAGGTGTTGTGTGTCTGTACAGAGCTCCTTAAATCCTCCTGTTGTGTGCTTCTGTGGGTTCAATTGCCAGGCTGTGGAGCTCGTGCTGGCTTCCCTCTCTGTGCCACTGGCTTGGTGATCTGTATCACTGATGCTCCTCATGGCTTACCTCTTCTGGCAGCCTTCCACTGCTCAGCATGGGCCTCAGGACTGCTGACAAGGGATTCTTGCCCTTGCCCCAAATGGGAACAGCTCTGAGGTTGCATGGGAAGAGATGCAGGACCAAAGGGGCATGACGCAGGCAAGGTTAGGGAGCAGATGTGATGGTATTGACACGCCACATCCACCCAGCTGGGTCTGCCTTCCCCAGGCTCTGTCACCACCTCAGTGCTGTAGATATGAACAGCATATAGAAAAGGGAATGGGATTTGCTACAAAAGAAAGAGCAGGGAAAAAAAACAGCAGGTCCCTTCCTTTAAATGTCGTGTTGCTGCTGAGGCTGGGGAAGCTCAAACAGGCGCCACCTTGTTCCACCCACAGCGGGGGAGAGGCCAGCAGGCGTCACGCTAACATATTCCAAGCCCTTAATATTTACCAAAGAAACACTGAAGGTGGTGGTAGCACTGCTCTCAATGGGTCTCAGTAGGCGGGAATGAGATTATACATGAATCTCCTCTCCCTCACTCTTCTGCTAAAGGCTTTGATTGATTTCCTGTAGGTGCTGGTGAAACCCTTAGTACCATAAAGCATCTGAGGTACTTGATTAGATATACAGCTGAGCTTAAAACATATTTTCTTTTTTTAAATCGGTGGATTTGTATGCAAGTCATGCTATTACAGCAGGGCTGTCTTCTTAGGGAAGAATAAGGCCTCGGGTAATGCCTTATTTAAGTAGAAAACGTGGTCTAATGGGATTTGCAGATGACCTCAGAACAGCAGGGAATGGCTGCTGAGCCATGGGTTGCATCTCCCCTCTTTCTCTGAGTACGCTGTCAGGTAGCTGTTTCCCCTTCCTGCTGAAAAGGAGGGTCTTTTTGAAGGAGTGATTTTGTCCCTTACCCCACTCATGCCCAAACAACTCTGGAACAGAAATAAAGCTGCATAAACTCTGCAGCACACAGGATCTAAATTCAGAACCGTATCTTCCAAATATAGGAATATACAGGTACTAAATTCTTTAACAATGAAGCTTCTGCTGTGTCTTCAAGTGAATGCAAAGCCATTTGCACTAAATTGAGTAGGTAAAGAATGCATCAGTGTAGTAAATGGTGTGTTATTAGTTTTCATTATTCTGCTTTCCACATGGCAGAGTTTTGGAACCTTTTGTACTTTGCCCTGTCTTCTTAAAATGCCATAAATATTTGTATCTACTTTTGTATTTTCTCAGGCGAGGGAGCTGGAGAATGTGGCTGGGTGTGGGAAGCACTAAGAGGTCAGGAATGGTTTGGGTTGTTGTCATTCAAGAAAAGCTGATAGGATTTCTACACTGGGCTGTCATTTGTTGTTCAAAAGAGCATGCCCTGAGCTCCATGATGTATTAAGTGTAACCACCTCCTGCATCTGTTGGGCTATTATTTTTTTCCATTAATTCCCTTTTACAAACTAATATCCTAAGAGCTATATATAAGAACATCAGCCACTTAAATGAAGTGACCAGAGAGAGCAGTTAACATTGTTTTTTACATGTATAAAGAGATAGATGCTCAGTCCATGTAAACTCATGAATCAGGATGATGGTACTGAATTAGGGCCACGAAGGCCACTGTTGCAACCCAGCTGGCTAAAACATCATACTCTGGACACAGAGAATCTCTAGGCACACGCTTCCCATAAATCTGCTCTAAATACATGGAATAACCTCTAGTAATTTTCAGTGGAGGTTCCTGCGCTTCCGTGACTCACATTCCCTGTAAAAGCTGAAGTCACTGGAAGCTTGCATGGGTTCCCCTTGCATGGGGAAACCCTTCCAGTGAAGTTCCAGAGGAATCAGTGGTTGCACCAGGGACTAGAAGTGTACCTAACTGCCCTTGCAAGGATAGTAAAACACAATCCTAAATTTTGTTACCCAATGTGCTGACAAGGTCAGATTTTTTTAATGGTTAATGCTCTACTTTGAGACCCCTTTGTGCCCGTGCCTCCTAACTCGCCGTCATCTTCAGACTCCTTGTCCTGACTGATGGATACCGCTGCCGCTCCGATGGCATTCTCTGTTTTTCTGCTATCCTCTTTGCTGTTTGCTACCTTTGCAGCTCAGTGACGCACTTTCCCTCATCGTGCAATTCCTCTCATGCCCGCCCACTCCTCTATTTGCTATTAGCCCTGTACTTGAACAAAATTACCATCCTCTGCAAATCCCGAGACAGCTGAGCTGCTGCAAACTCTGTGACAGAGTGTTAACAAGGCACAAACAGTCAGACTGAAATCCCCCAGCTCCACGGAAATTTAAACTCCCATTTTTGTTCCTTTTGGTGAGCTCACTTACTCTAGCAGAAGAACCAGCTCAGTTTTCTCAGGACCTTAAGGAAGCAATTTTGTTAGTATACATCACTAATTATGTTACTTAGCATCTCCCATTTGTTATTTCTCTCCTACAAATCCCAAAGATTTGCTTCCAGTTTGAGAGTTACACCTTTCTGCTTCACTTTTCACACAGGGGAGGCACCTACCTGAAGCTTCCCAGAGACTGTCTGTGAGTGTCAGTAAATGCTCCATCAAAACAGAGCATCCCTGGCTTCTGGAAAATGGTCTCAAGACAGATAAAACAGGCCTTGGTGCACAAATCTCTGTGGGGTGTTTTTATTTTTTTCCCTTTGCCTGCTTCACTCTGTTGCATCTATGTTGGGAATAGAGAAGCTTGACTAGTTAGCCACAAGCTAACTAGTAAGTGATAATCCCGGGACCGACAAAATGTTTTGTAATGCTTTGATGCCACAGCATGTTGGCTGTGTCATGGCGAACAGGTCTACCAAAACCTGCCTGGTCCTCCAATGGTTTCACTGGCAGGCAGTGCAGCAGACAGATGTCTGCAGATCCCTGGGGAAGGGGAGGTCTCCCACTGCAGGGCCTCGAGCCCCAGCTCAGGCTATCTGCTGGCCCAAGTGTTCTAATGGGCAGGCAGGGGACATAACATGGGGACAGGGACCAACAGTCTGGCTGGGCTTGTAAACCCCAGGGAACAGTCATATGAAAGATGGAAGGGATCTTCCCATATTTAAGGTGAGAAAGTGAAAGAGCAGAAAGAAGATATGTTTTTTAGCTGTGTTGGAGGGGAGGAGAGAGAAGAAATCCTCCAAAGAAGTACTTGCTGGTTTCTAAGTGCAAGGTTTAAATCCATCTTTGCTGCTCTTCAGGTTAATCATTAGAGTCCAAACTGCTCAAGAGGGAGACACATCCAAATGCTTATGATGCAAAGAAACAGGATTTACAGTCATTTTTTACACTATTTGGATAGATGACAGACAAACTAAGCTAGGTATTTCCTTTGCCCCTGGACTACAAGCTAAAAGGAACGAAACGGTGAAATCAATGGATTTACGAGGAGACCGCAGTGTCTACACAGCTGTTTGCTGTGCTTGAGATGACCCTTCTGTACAGGTACGGGGGAGCCACTGTGACATGGAAAGTCAGGTCCTGGTAGGAAAATGCTACAAGTCACATCCTTGATTACTGAGAAAAGGAAGAATCAACGCAGTGTTTAAGCCTGGCACGGCACAGCAGGCAGAAGGTGCAATCACATGCAGCTCAGGTCTACATGGAAGCCCACTGCTCACCATCTGCCCTGGGTAACATAGAGAAGATTTCCCTGTTAAAGCACAAATAGAAACTTGTGTCATCTCCTATGCCATGTTATGGCAAAGTCAAGGCCTGAATGGACCTATGTATACACATATATATATCAAAGCTTTCCACAAGTTAAGGCAAGCTGAAGAAAAGCTGGGGACTTCTTGTGCAGCTCCTGGCCTTTGCAATCCTTCTCTCTGATATTCCTTCTCTTTGCTGAGGCTTTTCTGATTTGTGTAATCATCCACCTTTCTGACCCCATGTATACCTGAAAGTGCAGGATTTCCCCCAAAGTCTTGAGTCAAGGAAGGGAGAAGCTTGTTTAAAAACAAGCTTTGATACATGTATTTAGCGAAACACTCTTGTCTGGAGAAACAGAGAATGAGCATGAAATTTGCATTTTATAGCATTCTTTCTTCTAAAGAGAAAATATTTTTGGGTTACTAGCACAGTTATACATGGTTTATATTCTCTCCTGTTATGTAAACCTGCAGGCAAAAGATATTCCCTTGAAAGGGCGTTCACTGAAAGCACCAGCACAACAAAACTCTGCATTACACTAGACTTTTCCACCTGATAGTAGGAGGCTGCCTACCTACATACATAAATTAGTTTATTGAAATGAACTCTGCAGGCAAGTGGAAAACTAATCTTCCATAGGACAGATTTCTGAAGGTACTTCAGGCATTTTTCACTACAGTCAAGTTCAATCAGTAGCAGTTAGGTACCATAACCATTTTTAAAAGACCTGACCCTTGCCTTTGTTAGACCTAAGAAATGCTAAACCTTGCTATGGCACCAAAAGTCCAATTCTTTTTGTGAACTTATTCATGGCATAGTGGTGTCCTTTTTGGATCAGTAGATCCCTGTGAATCTCTTTTCTTCTCAAGTCACCCTTCTGGTGGTATTTGAATGACAAGGTGCCTACACCTTGTCATGGCCTTGAGAGCCACCACCGCTCTACAGACTGCAGTTTGTGAGCTGGCTCACTGAAGCACATTCAACCTCCAGGCTTCATGGGACACTTGAGCTGGTCCTACCAGAAGACTCATGCCCACATCAGTCACCTCCCTTCAGCTTTCCACACAACTGGAATTGCTTATTAAAAACAGCTGACACTAAACTCAGCATTAAAAATAAAAATTGATCCTCACGGTTTCTCCCTGCAGACCTGCACTATGCTGGCAGCAGCATTTAGGCATTTTCAGCATCCACTCAGCAATGAAGTACAGGTGCCAGCAAATGGGTTAATAAGTTAGTGAGAAGGGAAAACAGACAGAGGGAATAATTAGCTGGCTCTGTTTGTGCTGCCTCTCGACAGCTCTTATACATCTCGAATGAGCATCAGGAGAAGCTCCTCATTTGCTCCCAGCCCTGCTGTTTCATGAGGTTATATTGGTGGGCTGTGATTTCAGAGAAGGCATAAGGAAGAAGATAACTCCAAAGCTTCCCAAAGTAACAGGGAACTCTGATCACTGGCAGAACTTTTTGGCAGCAGTGTTATAATTGCATCCTTTGGTATTTGGACACGGTACTCTACTCATTAAATTGCCTAAGAAGAGACCAGTTTAGCCTTCATCTGCTGAACAGATTTTAGTGACTCTTTGGGAGATTTTTAACACAATGAAATAGGATATCCTGACATTTTTCTGTGCCACACATTGATATAAGTGGTGTTTAATTTTACCACAAGCTACCAATGTTGAAGTGAAATAAACAGAGCAATTACATTTTGATGGTACACTTCCCCTCGGTCCCTGCAGTTCAGAAACAATGAAAAACTTCTTGTATTTATGAGGTAAGCCGGGAGCTGAAGCAAACTGGATAAACTGCTACACGTCTGGGGATGCTGTGACTTTTAAATAGGACAAGGATGTCCCTATGGATCCATCTTGCAAGCAATATATGGAAGCAATTACTCCTTCAGGAAAATATTTTTTTCACAAACCTAAACTGTTACAGCATATGAAGTTGTGAAAGGTTAAGTGACAAAAAGATACGGGCCCAGCAACATTACTCACCAGTCAGAATCAAGCCACAGTCATGCTTGTACAATAGCAATGCCTGTCAAAGTTTAAGGGCTTGGTACCTGAAAGCAAGGCTGGACTGAAGGGGTATGTACTCCTGGTGAGCAACACCCACTGAGAAAATGAACTCTACTTCAGGCTACATCCCAAGCTTGCTTATTTATATGAAAATGTAACACCGAGAGTGGAATTTTTGAAAGCACATGCATCACTCGGGAATTGCAATCCTCCTTTCAACGTGAAAGAAACATGGTAAATGAGTGTGGGCGGGGGCCAGAGCTCAGTTACCTCTGTAATGCACTGCAGTCTGCTGGGGAAGCACCTCCCAAGGCACTTTTGAAAGGGACCTGGAGATACTTCTGAAAACATTATCCCAGATGATGTCATATTCAGATTTATTATTGGATTTATAATTGCACATGTTATGTAGCTGCACTGATTAGATTCCAGACTAATTAATCTGCACCCTGATTTACATGTTACCAAATATTGAACACCCCCTGTCAGCTGCTGAACGCCCATCACACTGCCACAGTCTGTAAGCATCAAAGTACCTTGAGAACAAAAGCTATTACTGTGATAAGAGAAATGCAATACCACGCAGCTTTTGTAGATATTATTCATGTCATCAGATGTCATAATGAACTTGTGAGCATGTATGCACCTTAACATAAAGCTCTCTCCCCAAACCAGCACGAGAGTCACAGAAGAAAGGTTTGTCCCCCATCCATTGGGCAGAATGTGTTTGCACCCAAAAGAAACAAGAGAAAGGGAACGAACATTAGCCCTGACAGACAGTGGTTATGCAAAGGCAAAACTGAAAATTTACTGGCTTATTTCCTTTATTAAGCCCAAAATAACACCTTCAAAAAATCCTGACTTCATGAATAAATCAAATGCCTTCATTAAAGAAACATTTACTGCCATTTTCTATACTTTATTTTAAGGCATACAGAAAAATATTTAACAAATGTGTATGCAATTAAATGCCGGGGACTGCTAATTACAGCCCTTCTGAATGCCTCTGCAAAACAAAGATACTCAATACAATATGTTAGAAAGGGTGGGGAAAAGAAAGAGGAAGCTGAAGACGATCTGATTCATACTAGCACAGATATATGCTGGCCTTTGGCTACGAGCAGCAAATAAACCATCAGCGTAACCCCAAATGGCAGCCAAAGGACATTTTAGAGTCACATCTTTGCTTCTGCTTCTCCAATTCATTTCCAAAACATTTCACCTCTAACTAATTATGGAATTTAATGACAGAATGTAAAGGACTGGCTGGGGTTGCAGGCCATTCCAACAAGGCTTTAATGACATATCCTTCAGGTTGCAGAATCTTTATGTACTTAGCAGTGATTTATCAGCCCTGGCAGAGGCAGATACTTCAAAGGCAACCTTATATAAAAAATAAATTCTGCCTTTGCCAAGCGTCAGAAAGAGCACTAAATTAAATTTAAAAATCAATTCCTACAGACAGGAGAGTCATAAAAACTCAGTGGGTTTGTCTATTTGGCCAACAGGCAAAAATTTATGACAGTACAGTTTTGTAATCAATAATAGCAATACAGTGTATGTTTTTGATCAGAAAAAATTAAAGATGCCAAAACAACATTACTAAATATTTAGGCTGATTTGTGACAGTCCCATTGAGCAGAAACACAAAACATGCATTTTGATGAATTTCCAACTAGTTTATGTCATACTATACTCTTTATTTTTCAAAAAAGAATATTAAAACTATTATAAGCTTTGTCACCTGCTGTAAGGCAGAACGATGTAATTTTATTCACTGCACATTTCCTGTTTGTGAGGCAAAAAAGCATAATTTACTTCTTTATAAAAGGGAAATATATATAACTATATATATATAATTTTATTGGTATTAACATAATGCAATACCATACATTGAGCAAACAGAAAGAAAACATTTCAAAATACATTTTTTAAAAGTATCTCCCCGTAAGATAGTATGAAATATCAAGTAATTAGCATTAACATTATTACAATACACCCTTAGCCAAATATATTAAGGAAAATCCACATTCTAACCACAGAGATAGAGGCAAACATCAACCCATAGGGGACTCAGAACATAATGATAAATACAATATCTGAATCTACTTTGAGTGACATCCAGACAAATACTGGCCCCAAAACAGCCCTCTGGAGTCTGGGTGTTATACAGAGAATACTTGGTGCCTGCTTGGCCAGGCTGCATCACTCACATGTTTAAGTCCTAGAAGATAAAGAGGAACTGAAGAGTTTTATCTGCAGAGTCTAATAAATCTCAGCGTGAGGTATCTTCTCCGTCATCATCCAAACCAGTGTCAGTGTACCCTCTGATAATTCATTAGAAATCATTAGATAAATGGAAGTCTCTGAAAGGTCTGTACATACCTCCACTTGACAGAATACACTTATTTTAGCATGACACAGTAAGGTGACTTTCCTTCACTAATGTGAAGTACGCTTAAATGACATGACTTTGTCTGGTTGGCCTGAACGGGTTCACTGGAGTTCAGTACAAGCAACAGGATTTTACAGTTACCATGGCTGAATCCCTCTTTAATTCCTCGAGGTCTGCAGAACAAAACTGAGTGACATCAAAGCCCTTCCCCTGCCAAGACCCTCTTCCCCTTCCGTTCTCCTGTGCGGGGGGCAGTATTTTCTGCAAATGTGCTCCATGTAGACTGGATCTGACTTTGTGCCTAGTCCCATTGTGGAAAGGGTGCATTCTTCAAAAGACTGGCCATGCCCTTTGACACCTTCCTGGAGGCCTCATATCCAGGCATGTGGTTGTCTACGCTTTAAACATCAAAGTTATTCAAGAAGAACTGACTTTCTGAACGGAGGCCATTAGGTTGCTTGCAAGAGGCTGAAGTTGAGTCTCCGTCGTGCCAATTCGCTAATGATAAGTTTATCAACCTTTGAGTCCGATCGGTTCAGTGCCAAGAGAAGTGGATCCCATTTGACATGGAGAGGTGCTATCAACTCTCGCAGTGTATTAGCCTAATATGATAAAGCAGTGATACAATAGGTTGAAAGAACTGTGAGGTGCCATTATTTCCATATCATATTAGAATGTTAGAAATACTATCATGCAAACAAGAGCAAATAGCAAATCTGGCATACAGTAGCAGCACTACAGAGCTTTTTGAATCTGCATGCAGCTATGCTCATGAGGACAGAGACATGGCACTGTTCTGCTATTACACTTTGCTCCATTAAAATATCCATCCCTGACGCAAAAGAGGTATTTAGGGCAGAAAGTTATATATCCTCTCTTTGTGGATATGCTTGAAAAAAGAAAAAAAAAGAAAAGAACAGAACAAAGACCAATTAAAAACCCCACAATACAACAAGAGAACAATACACATCCTAACTAACTTGGGTTGGTCTGCTTTATGTCTAAAAGACATTAGCTCATTTAGAAGCACTGGAAAAGGGTCACATGAATGAGGAGAAAGGAAGCAAAGAATGCGTCCCAAATCCACCAAACGTGCAACAAACACAGAAAAATATCCTCTTGGCAACTTATGCATGAACTAGAAAAAGAGGTGGCACAATACAATCTGGCTCCTTAAATTATCCTAGCTGACAAACCAACGTTGTACAACATTGAGTGAAGGGTAAGATAGGGAGCTAGGAAATCATGTGCTTTTGAAACCACACTGACTTTACATACATCCAAAAGCTAGGGCTTGAGAACTCAAGAATCTTTGTGGACCTGTGTTAGCAAAGAAAAGAGAAAGAGAGAGGTGAAAATAAACAGCACAGAGCTGAGCTGTTCACTTAGACTTTCTGTGCAGATACGCAGTCTCTGCACACAGGGCAGTTTCTAAAGCCCAGCTGCTGTCAGTACATACCCTATTCTATTGTCTACCACACTTATTTGTAATAAAATACGAATCTTGAAAACTATTCTGATTTTACATCCCAGATATGAAAAGCTGAGGGATGTTTTGTTGTTAAAAAATACTGCTTTGGGAAGGCGTTCAACTGTGGAGACTATAAAGATGTACAAATTCAATCCAATTTAACTGGTGAGACTTGTTTATCCCTTGTTAAAGAGACTTTTTTGTTGTTGTTGTAAAGACTGGATGAAAAAGGAAGGAAAATATCAAGCATTGCCATTTTCACTCTTGAGCATATTACAAAAGGTCTCGGAAAGCAGAAAAGTTGTCTCAGTGACAGAACGCACAAGGTGGAAAGAATCCCAGATGGAAACATCGGTGCCATTTACTCCACCCATGGCAGCAATTGGAAAAAGTGTTTCCAGAGAGACAGAGGGTGAGCATTGCTATATGGAACTAAAACCAAGTTCAGCCTCTCCTCCACTGCTTACATTTCCCAGGGACTCTATGCATCAACAGGGAGAGGAGGAAGAAGAAGAGAGAGGAATACAGTTTATATAACTAATTCCTAAGTAGAGCAGTCAAGAGAAACTTTTACATAACTTATTGTTTAAAATAAGGAACACTGGATTCTACAACCAAACAAAAACAAAACAACAACCCAACCCCCAAACCAAACCCTTGACAAGCAAAAGGCCAAACCAGCACATTTAAGGACTCATGGGGTTGAGGGAAGGAAGACTTCAGCAGACTGCAAAAGGAAATGCTTTTCACATTTTGCTCTGTTTTACACTACAAACAGGCATAGCATTTAAAATAAGAGCTTTGGCTTTGTTTAGGAAAAGGCACTGAGTGAAAGAGGATATTGCTGCCTCAGACGTATCACGTCTGCAGCTTCAGGAGATCCTGTTGTCTCATGGATATTGTTCCTATACCTTTATCACTAAAATTCAGGAAGTTTAGTTTCAAAGGTCAGAAAGGTGAAAGAAATTTGCCTTTTTGTGAAGCAAGGTGGCTAGGAAATAAAGGAGGGTTATTGAAATTCAGGCAAGGGTGTTACCTAGCAGACATCTTTACCCAGCTCTTCCACACACCCTGCTGAGGCTGGCTGGGATACGTCCTCTGTGTCTATGGAAGAACTGTGCTGCCTTCAACAGATGGTGGAACGGGACTTTTTTATGTACCTAAAATTCAACTAGATCTTGCATTAGAAGATTGCTATTTCTGAAGAAAACCTCCAACCTGGTAATAAGACACACTTTTGAAAAGGCTATTCAGTAATACTGTTAAGGCCATTATCGGCCTTATCATTAAACACTGGTAGTTCTTGGGTGTCCCAGTTTCGATTATAGACACAATGTGTATGAACAGCCTTCCATTAGGACCTCTTAAGAAAAGTGGTAGCATACACTGTCCTATTTATCTGAAGGTGAATATAATTAACAGGCATGCTTGGAGGGCTTTCTGAATAGATTTTCTTATTAATTTACTATATCACTCTTACTGATAGTAACCAACTGTACAATATTTCCTATTAGTGTATATGCACATCAAGAGTTTAGAAATTTGGTTTTTTGGTAGAAAAATTATTTTTCCTTATCATTATAAACCAAACATTTTTCTCTCTGTATCACTAGCATTAGCAAAATGATCTGTTTAAAAAATCTCCAGCATATGGTTCCCTTTTTAGTTTAGGTTTTTAAAATTTGTTTTAAAGGAGAACAAATACAAATAACAAAGAACAAGTAATGTGCTTTTGGATGGATACTTATTGACACTACAATTTATGAAACTCATGAGACCTGCAAACATTTTGAAAAATAAACCAACTGCCATTCACATACAAAAATGAATGCGTCCCTATGAAAATAATGAAGTGAACTTACTGCATTTATCAACTAAATTACTTTTGCATTATGAGAAAAGCTTTACAGCAAATGACTTCCCCAGAGAGGTTATAGAAAAAAACCTGCCTGCTATAAATCTCTGTTTATTCCTTCAGCTAATGCAGTCACGTAAGATGTGAGCCTCTTATGTTTGAGCAAACCTATTGCAGTTACCCGTTGAAAGTGGTGGTGAAAGGTATGAGGGCTGGGACCGACCCTCCTAGTCAAGAGCAAAGGGATGCTGTGCAGACTTTTCTGGCCACACCAACGTGTCTCAAAACCCAATAAAAATGTAAGCAAAGGAGAAAGTTCTCACTGGAGAGAAATGCTTGAGAGTCACAATCAATAAAGTCTCAAAATGGCTCTCACACAAGCTGTCCTGTGTAAGGAAAGGGGCATGGAAGGTGAATCAACTACTTCATTTTCTCTTTGAGATGTATTTATAAATAATGAAGCCACATCAGCAGTCACTGATGAGAGGTAATTTAAATTGGGGCTTTCACTTTGATGTGTTTTTTTTAATAAAATGCATAACATTTTTCACTGCCACTTGAGAGTACACTTTCTTATGAATGTTCACATTATATATTTTGCTTAAATAGACTACAAGATGTCCGATTACTCGATGGTGTGTTTATGGTAAATTTGCTCTTCAGAGAAGGAGTAGAAAGAGTAATAGCAGGTTACAGACTTACTTTTGAAATGAGTACCTAAGTTTTAGAAAGCCTTTTGAATCTCTCTACCCTTTCCTACATATCTATCCTATTTTGTGTACATATTTCTACATCTGTCTATATATTCATGACAGGCACAGAAGAAAAGCTCTTACCTATTATCTAGTCCAATAATGAGGCATGTCTAGTTAAGTATATTCCCCTGAAGGTAAATACTATGCATAAGTAATCAGGCTCTGAACAAGAATGAATGCCAACATGAGACAAAAGAAATCCCTCCCCGTGCACTATAAACTGCTGCCTGGCTCCTTCTAAGTCCAATGGCAGATACAACTACCTCCTTAGTAGGGAAATGCCTCATAGGGAAATGTCTCAGTACTATTTGACACAGGGTCCTTGGGAGGAATGCTGGCAGATCTACAGACTGTCTATTACTCAACGGTGGGAAGCTCCTATCATCCTCAGGACTGCTCAGATCTCAGACAGATGCCACACAGAGATGAAAAAGAGCCTGGCAATGGGACCACCTGAGGAAAGTGGGCTTCGATGACATACTCAGTGCAGCCCCCTGATGCTATACTCCAAAGCAACATCTCTGCAAGTTATCCTGCAAGAAGCCAGTTAGATGTGGAAGCAGTAGCAGGAGTCATTCAGTTCTCTGTAGTTTGAGCTACTGCAGTAAAGGGTACTGCATCAAACAATGCTAACACAAGAATACACTACCTACAAATAGCAAGTGCCAGTGTACCCAACACTACAATACATGCTTTAGCATCCCTCACATCCTTACTGAGCTAAAAGTGACAACAAAGGAACACCAAGAACACATATGTTATATGAGAAAGCTCCACAATGAGGGAGGGGGACGTGGAAGACAGGTTTGACTCTGTGTCAAATAATATTGAGGCATTTCCCTACTAAGGAGGTAGTTGTATCTGCCATTAGACTTTTAACAGAAAGAGCCAGGTGTCAGACCACGTATAACCTCCAGTGTCTCCTCCTCCACTTAGCCCAGTGAGAAGAACAAGGTGGGGAAATTACGGGCCTCTGATCTGCAGGGATTCTTCCTCCCACATACCACAGTATTTCTAAATGTGCAAACGTATCCCAGATCTTCCAATATGCACTTCATATACTACAGTCATTGCTAAATAACCCTCTATTTACTCAGTACTAAAGAACTAAATGAAAAACCCCAAACGAGAAAGTAAGTAAAGTCCCCACTAGAGTTAGAATAAAAAGCACCTGGACAACTCAAAATTCACAGTTAATATTGTCCTACACAATCCAACACCACACCACTAACATACCTATTAGTACACAGAACAATATTATCCCCTGTATGAGCCTGTCTTAAGCTGTGCACACGGACAGTGAATCATACCCAGCACACCTCGTGTAGGGGAGACCTTTAAGCCCTATAAACTCACTGTGCTTTTCTCCAGGCTCTAGCTTTGGCTTACAGCTGTGATGCCTGACACGGCTCTGTCCCAGGGCGCAAATGCAGACATCACACTGGCAGTGCACGCTGCAACAACCTGCATTCAAAGCACTCTTACTGCTCTGTGAAAGCCACTTTTGATAGAAACAGCCATGGACTTGGAATCCATGGAGACAGATCTCTCAAGCATTGCTAACTCTTCTTTCCTTCTTTCTGCACTACTTCCTGCTAAAGTAAAGCTTCACACAGAAATGTCAAGGAAGAACTTTACATAAAGAGTATGCATTTGCTTCAGGAACACTGTTTCCCTAAATGACAAGAAGCTTTTTGCCCGTGCCATTAAAGTCCATATATTATGTGGTATTTGTTTACAGAGGTTTTATTAAGTGATGAACGTTGAGCCTGCTTGACAAACAAGGATGATACCAGTATCAGTAACTAAGCACCTAATGAAGGAGTGCCACCCACTCAAAAAGACCCCCTATTTGACTGCTCCCTGGTGTATGTTGGGTTTTTTTGTTGTTTGTTTGTTTTTAATTTAATGTAGTGTGTTAAACTGTCAAACTACTAATTCTTACTTTATTATATTCTTACTAATTCTGCCCATGTTACGGCCCTCCATATTAGATATAACTCATGGTTATCCTTGTACTGTATAGATGTCTCTCTAATACCTGTAAAACTCTCTCCTTTAGTTCCTTACTGGGGTCTTACTGAAGTGATGGTCCATTACTCCAAGATGGAGCAGTTTCGATTTGTGTCTCTGTCAGAAATCCAGTTATTTTTCAAGAGTAGTTTATTTCATAACCATTGTAAAACTAATACAAAGTGTATTAGAGCCTCCAGACACAGAAGGCCCTCTAATTTGGCCCATAAACAGAGAGAATGGAAATCTGAAAAAAAAAATCTATTGTTACTGGTATGAAAAGAAAGACATGCTTCATTCTTTTGAAGGGGAGAAAAAGGCACACAGATGAATAACCATGGTGAAGAATAAAAAGTGGCTGGCTGAATTTCTATAGTCTTATGTATGTTCAGAGGGCGCAAGATGAAAAAAATGAACTTCAGCATCCTACTGGGCAATTTATGAATTCTGAGAATGTTGTGCAAATTTCTGTGTATTGGCATTCTAATTGCTGGGTTATGCTGAAACTAAGTTACATATGTTTTTGTGACAAGCGTCACCCAAGAGAAGTCACTCGAAAGAGAAGTACATCTAATGGTGAGGTTGCTTTCAATCCAATTCTTAGTATTGTTGTAAGCTAAAATTAGCCAGGCTCTGATTGTAATGGCATATAATGCTCAATTCAATCTACCAAACCTCCTGCATGGTTTATACTGAGAACTGCTTAAAAGGACACCTATTTATTTCCTGACCATGAAGCAGAAACTGTAGTTCCAGTTTGTTGCCCCATAAAATGGGGCAAAAAGATAGGAGATATGTTTCCTTTGGACTTACGTTCCTTTGGAATTCAGACTTGCAAAGAGAAGGTAGGGTACTAAATTTTTGCATTCCTGTCAACAAAATTTTTAATAAGGTTTATTTAAGGAGAATCGATCCCATTATCATAACAGACTATATCATCTTTATCAGCAGCATATTTCTGGGAATTTTTATACATTGATTCATTGGGGGCTTTAAAAACAAACATAATTGTACGGAATTAATTATAACAATTCAAATTTAAATTTACACAAACAGTTTTTAACTTCAACCTGTAGAAACCACTTTATATAAAGAACACTTTCATAGCCAATCATCAAATAGCACAAATGCTATTTCTGATGGTGCCTTCCAGGCTGAGAACAAAAAAACCACTAATACACTGGCACAATAACTTGCCTGACTAAATAGCACACGGCCAGACTGTCATCTCCCCACTGCCTGCCAATATCCAAGGGCAGAGAAACGAGATGCTGCTCCTGACACAGCTGCTGACAACTGCATCAACTTTCTACCCTGGTCAAGGATCTCTTATCCAAGTCTGTCAATGAGACAGATGACATAACCATGACATTATTGATATCAGACTGCACGGTTCAGATAAAAAGAGCAGATCGAGCAAAAATGTCATCTTCCTTTTTATGCCTTGTTCTACTGAGGGTCTTGAGCAGCTTTTGCTAAAATGTTCAATGTGAAAGGTGTGAAAACACACCCCCATTAGGGAAAATACTGATGATTACTGTTATGCTTATGTTAAGATTTTTTAAATTGAATTGGGAGCTTACTGGACAAGCACGTGCACAAAACATAGACTGCATTATTACACATCTGGTGATGCCATTAAGTGAAATGTTGAGAACTCCCCCTGGCTGGTCCCTTCCAGGCTTGTGGAGGGCCATATTTAGGAATACAAATTCTATCAGACCTGAAACCCCTCCCTCAAACCACCAAACTAAAATACATTGCACAAAATTACCATATAAGGAAACTACTTTTAGAAAACTTGCTTCTAATTGATTTGGTTTCCATAAAAATAAGGCAGATATCACCTTTAAAACAATGATTCAGCTGCTTTCTTAGGTGTCTACAGTGTCCTGAAAGCCCAGAAGACCAATTCAGCCCTGAGCTCCTTGTTTTGCTGCAGTGAATTTGCAGATACATGGGAATAGAAAATGAAGAATTAATGATAAAATGTTTCACACCTGGTGGATACTGAAAGCATATATTTTCATCTGGTGAATTTAACTTATTTTTTTATGAGAATAATTATCTCTATTTTAAAAGCTTGCACAGAAAGGTGTTATGTAAGGTATCCTTCTGGCAACCCAAACATTGCTATGTTTCTTGCTTATAATTGCTTATATATTTTTAACAGGCAAGACGTGCTCCAATTTTTTTCTAAAAAGTATATCCTAAGCCTATCCTATGCCAAACAATGCCCTCACTGGTGGAATAAGAGAAAATCAGAGTTGTAAAGCGATTTTATCTGGCTAGTCTCCTCTTGCAGGAGTCAAATGCTGAAAATGTCAAAAGTTCCCCAGTGTTTTTCAACTCTAAAGATAGCAACAAACAAACAAAAAATTAAATTATTTCAAATCCCTGAACATGCTAGAGCGAATATGATCTTTTTAATTGGATAGTATCTCTTCAAGCCTGCTAAGAAAGTACTTCTATACACAATTTAGGAGGGGAAAAAACCCAGCAAACTAATCAAAGGAATCTTTTGTCATATCCCCTTATGTATTCAAGCTCCTGGTTAAATATCATTCAGAAAACCGCAAGGCTGCTGTTCCTGGAAAGAGGTGGTAAAAGTCCTTTTGTCAGACTGGTCAGGAAGCTCAGATAAAGCTTAAGGAAGATATGGCAAGGTTTAACATCCACATGATGCCCTGTCATAGGGGAGCCCTCAGTCCTGCTGTCCAGTCTTTCTCTGTAATCCAGGCGCCCAGCAAAGGCCCACTTGGTGAGAGAGGACATGGTGTGCTCAGCGGTTTTTAAAGGAAGACCCTGCTGAAGTTCTTTGTGCACTGGGGATAACCAGGAAGGAGTTACTCCTATCCTTCCATCAATTCCTACTCTTTCACTAATTCCTTCCACCAAGTCCTCAGGATTTTATTCTCCATGATCTTTATACAAAGGTACAAAGACACCAGTGTGAAAATTCATTGCTTCTCATTAGCTGCCTCCTCCCTAATTCATCCCCAAGCATCTCCAAGAGACAAAAATGCTTTGGTCACACGTGTTGTGATTGATGAGGTGCAGTTTCCATAATTCTGTATCATGGTATTGTTTCACAGAAGGAATAAACCTGCATTGAACAGATTACAGCATCAATAGCCGATTTGGGCACTGATTTTCTTCTCCTGCATGCCTGAGCCCTTTCTAGTGTGGGAGGGCAAAGCCCTGCTCCTGCCTCAGCACCCATCCTTGAGATGCCAAAGACAATAGTCTCGAGCCCAGGGAAGACCCGCTATCTTCCTGGAGTAATGAACCAGTGCATAGATTCCACTAGTATGGTACCAATTTCCCTCTTCCTACAGCAGCTCATGCTCCTTTACTGGCATGAATTACTGAAGTTGTGCTGCAGACAGGCATTTCTCAAAACCTTTTGAGATGCCAAAAGTGTTCTTCTTTCTCAGGAAAATGAAAATAGGATCTTGGCAGCATTCAACTGGAAATGAGAGAGCCACCTTAGGACAATGCATGACTATTTGCTAGCTCTTGGTACCCCATCCAGGGTGTTAGATCACAAACGGGAAAAAAATCTCCTTAATTTCTTCAAAGTTAACCACAATGTGGCAAAGAGAAGACTTATGAAAACAAGAAGAACCCATCCCCAAAGGATTGCCTCTGCTCTGGGAGCAGCCAGGTATCAGTGTACTGCTGACACGAGATGGCAGCTGGGCAGTCTATGCCCATTTCTTGGATAAGGAAGAGAAGTGGGAGGAAGACTGGCATCAGTTCAGAGGGAGCTGAATCCAGAAGGCAGAGCACAGGGCCCACCAATGCCACAGAGCACACTGGCTCCACCAATGCCACTTTATCTCAGCACTGCTTTAGCAATCTGCCAAGAACTGGGGGAGACATTTCAGACATAATTAGTATTAAAAGATTCCTTTAATCTGGGTATTGGTATGAGGGCTCCAGCAGCCTTCAGGAGAACAAGCAGTGCCCATACCCTGAGCTTCTGGGCACTCAGCCCTCGGTCCTGCCAAGGGCAAGCAGAAAGCATATCGAGAGGCTCAGATGTCCCTTACTATCACCTCAACTGGTGGCTGTTGTGTGCAAGGGAACCCTGCTTTGCAAAGGGGCTTGGGGGACAGGACCAAAACACCCTCTGACACTGGGAGCAAGGTTACCTATAAAACCCCTGGAAACTGCCTGGCAGATTGCCCTTCCCTCAGAGGATGGTCAGCCAAAGCAGACTTATCCTGAGGGGCTTCTGCTGTCCATGTGTCTTCTGTCTGATGAGTGAGCAGTATGGTCACTCCTCCCCTGGGCAATCTCTAGCAAAACCCAGAGCTGCTCTGTGGTGGAAATATTCCCAGCAATTCACTCCTGACTCCCATTTCAGTTTGCTTAAATGCGCTTCATCAAAATATCATCACTAAACAAAGAAAATACTGGCATCGTTGTGGCCTGAAAAACACGGAATATCATGTAACCAAGCTCTTTCTTATCTCACCATAGCAACCTCCCTTCTCATTGAGTGATTCCTCAAGCTCCTCAGTTAGATGTCTTCCGCTAATTTCTTTTGGTCTAAATCATCTTTTCTAAATTCCCTGTCTTTTGCAGTCTTGTAAAGAACTACATATTCTTTTCATGCTCACTGACATCAAAACTACACCTTTTTTTCTTTTTCCCCTATAAGGCAGAACCATCTTGTACAAAACAGTTCCCATTAGTTCTCTTCTTGGATTGCAAAGCCACAATGACAGAGCATTTGTTAAAAATATCAGATCATCTTCCACAAAAATAGAGAACTTGGGTTAGCTTCTACTTCTGAATAAATACAGAAAATAATGGAGATAAAGCAGAAACATTGTCAATGAGATAGTGTAAATCCCTGACGTGTCACATACTGAAGGTTGTATACTGCTTTGGCCTTCTCACCTCAAAAAGCAGTACTGAGGAAGGTAGAGAGATGGGCTGCTGGGATTATTGGTGGTGTGAAAGGTTTTTCCTGCAAGGTGTGACTGCACAGTTTAGTGCATGGTCTAGGATCATGCAAGACTTGGTCACCCCTATAAACAAAGGGGATGCAACAGAGGTCTATATAATTGTGAGCACATAAACACAATAAGTAAAGAGAGAAAAGGTTGACTGTTGCCACTTCCAGTACCAGGAATATCTGAAAGCTTGTGTGATGGGCTCAAAACTAACCAAAAGAGATGCTTTTCTCTCCAACCTGGAGTTAAAATGTGCAACTCCTTGTTGCCTCATCATACAGCAAAAAGCTATCCTGAGTTCAAAATCGATAAAACTGATTTGTGGAAGAATGATCCATCAAGGGCTACAAGCAAGACTAACTCTTAACTCTTCCCTAGAAATATGTTTTTAGGTATTGTTCAAGGTAAGATAACTGGGTTAGGTGGAAAGTGGGGCTCAATGCTCTTCAGCGCAATCACTTGCATGTTTGCAATGCAAATAGCTGACAGTCTGAGATCTGATACAGAACTACACAAGTCAACATTTTGGACAATTTTTACAAAGCCCACATGTGCTGTGCAGAATGGAAACATAAGACTGCAAGACAAAACAGTAAGTAAAGCCAACAAGCTTAGTGAGTTTTTAATTTTGCAAGGATTTGTTCTTTCAGAATAAAGTAAACTTCCCTCTTAAAGAAGCTGTGTATCTGATGTCAATAAGCTCACTAATTTTCCTGCATAACATGAGGACTTGCTAACAGTATAACTGGATAGTCCAAAGAGACTTTACAACATTAGACTTGTCACCGATGCTTTTATAACTTGCAGTGGCTTAAATTTATATATAATTTCTCCAAAACCTCTCCACCTGTATTTCTGGAATAAAAACCATTAAGAAAGTTGAACATAAATTCATCTTTGACTTATGTCATTGCTTTCACAACTAAAAAGGTAAATGAAGCACAAGACTGCTTCTGGAAAAGAGACCCAAGTAAAATAATTTTGAAATACATGGAGATCATACTACCTTTTATAAGAGTCCTTGCTTTTCTCTGATATAATAAAGATTTTACTGTGGTTACGGAGTAACCACAAAGCTCAGTGTATGTTATATGATATATCTATTCAAGTGCTTCAAAAAGAAGCACTTTCTCCATTTAAGTTTTCTATGAAAAAGTACATTAAAATGTAGGAATGAGCAAGATTTTATCTGTTCTGGTTACCTTATGGTCTGATAGGCACAGTATGAGCGCAATTGCTGGTGATGAAAAAAGTTGGCAACCGTGATTTACACACTTCTCTGTTAACTATGAAATACAGGCAAACCTGTGGTCAGCTGAAGCTGAAAGCTTTTAAAACAACCCCTTAGCATGATGCGTGCAGAAGCCTTGGGGGGATTTCAGAAATGGAAACATGCCTAAGTTACACGCCTAAGTGCAGACAACAAACCCCCCCTGCTCAGCCTGGAACTACTACAACCATTATATTTGCTTTGGAAGGAGGAGACAGATGTTAATAAAACCCAGGAGGAAAAGAGAGGAGGAAGATCTGGCTCTATACTTTTGGTCATTAATAACAGTGCTAGCTATGGCAACTACTAAAGATGAGCAGCAGCAGACTACAGAAAACATACAAGGACAAAATAAAGAAATAGGCTCATAACTTTGTCTTTTAAAATACCTCCTCCATTTCAGTATGGTACAAATGAGTAAGTCATCTGAAGAAAACGTCTCAGCAGAGGCCTCTGCTAATACTTTTGGAAGACATGAGCTAAGGGGACACTACGAGAATCTTTTTGTTAAAAATAGCTGCCCTCTTAGCTAATTATGGACAGAGATATTACAGGGTATCCAGCATAGTCATGAGGTTATGCCAGATACGTCCTCCTTGGAGGACAACCTGGGCTGAGGAGATGTTTCTGTGCACTGGTATGGTCTGCCAGAACATGGCCCCAGCATAAAATACATCCACTTGGCTCACATGTGCAGCAAGCTAAATTGAGTAATTCTGTGAAACAAAGGCAAAGACAGCATGGGTGCATTTACTGTAAATTATCCTGTAAGAGAAATGTGTCAAAATCAAGGCAAAATGCTTTTGAAACTGTTTTCCTGACTGAGGGAAAGATTTATAACACCATTACCCTCAATTTTTGCACAGAGCAATGGGATTTTAGTTTGAAAAACCAATCACGACTCAAAGAAACTTGTTCCATAGCTTATCCTCACCATTACAGATATATGTCCTATTTCTAGTCTTCTGCCTTTAGCTTCCATCTCACCCCACTAGATGTTGCTGTCTCACCCCCAGCAGCCCTGATGTTTCCTGTTCCTTACAAGCACAACAAATCACAGGTTGTAGAAAGTGTTTGTTTTCTTTTCACACACGTAAATTAAGCCTCCACCACCTTGGTGGGGTCTGCTTTCCTTTGTTTGCTTATTGGTTTATTCTCAGCAGCCTCCTACTCCCCAACATCCTAGGAAGCAGCCATGGTCAGAAACATACACAGCCAGCTGGCAGCTATGACAGAAGAGCCAAATCCAGGTGGAATATAAAGTGTCACCCCTCCACTCCTGTCTTCCTCTGAGTATAAAACCAAAGACTATAGGTGTCACAGGCCTCCAAGGGACAGTGCTGGCTGCTGACCAATACCCTCCTCTCCCACATTCAACCTCCCCTAAAGTTCAGGAATAATGAAATCCATAAAGAAACCAAATGCTATTTTTGAAACTGACTGAAGACACCAAGTTTTACTTCAAGTTACTTTTGTACGCTCACTTTAAATATCCCATCACCTTGTTTAGCCACAACATGTACAAGTTTAGTAAATTGGCCTTTTGGGATGGAGGAGAGCAAGAAGAAGGTGACTGACTTTTCTGAGTTTCATTAACCGTAAAAGCCATTTCCAAATTGTGAGTCTCTAAGGCAATAATTTTTTCACTTTATGAAAACCCTGAAACATCCTTCCACCTTCTACTGTTAGTTCAAAATTAATGGAACCAAAAATTTCACCTATCCTTTAAACAAGCATTCCCAGGAAAACTAATACACCTATTTTCCTCTTCTTTTACTATGAAGACATTTTACACATATTTTATAGACTGTGCAAGAGGTTCAGAGAATTAAATTTCTCAGCTTCTTAGAGTTTGCTTAGATGCAAGAATAGTTTGTTCATGCTCTAAGATTCATGATGGCCGCAATAAGGTGGTCATATCAGCAGGTAGAACTTGTGAATTGCACTGTGGAAGGTTAAAATGTAAAAGAAACAGAAAACTTAGAAACTATTGATTTATTAATGCATAATGTACTGATGTTTAAAGTTCATTTTCTGATTTTTTTTTAATATTTTTATTCCTCAGTCTCACTGTTTCATAAACCATAGTCAAAATTCCAAGATTTAAATTTTCAATGTGTTGGCCAAAACAATTACGGCATGGTTAAATTAACTTAATTCATTAATAAGTATTCCTAACTCCTATAAGAATCATATGAAACTTCTGAGGCTACATTAGGAAACATGAAATTAAATACCAAGATTGTACAGTAACACTGGGGAAGGTAAGCATAGTTCTCAGTGGCAAAAAAATGCAAAAAAACCCCAAATTTAGTGTTGGAGATCATTAGTAGGAGTGTAAAATTTAAATGGGATTTCTCCTGGGCTCTTTATGCAGGCAGAAATAAATAAAAATACTCTCTTCCGTCTTCTGAAAAGACAGAAACCAGATACTCTTGTTGTCCCTAAAGCTATTATATTAAAGTTAAAAACAGAAATGTCATACTTTAAAAGTATGTGCATGCACTTAGCTTGATTAAAAAAAAAAAGAAAACATCTTGAAAAAAAGTTTATTTTCCTAATTAAAAGCTGAAAACAAATGACAGGGTATATTCTAGCAAGGAGAAAAGAAACAGAAAAATTCTCAGAACAATCAACTTCCATTTTTTTTATAGATTAAGTATGATTTTCATATTGGATTTCAAATGTTCGCATTAGTGCAGTAAAAATATCACTTTAATGCCAAATGTAGAGACTATTAAAATACTGTCATGTGAATTCTAAAATAGATTTTGCTAGTTCTGCTATAGGAAGATACTCTCTAATTGTCTAGGTCTTACATTCCCCAGTTCTCGAGCATTCTATAATGACGGCTTTGCACGTATGGGAAATGCTGTACCAGCTGCAAAGAGCCCACTGACAAGTACCTGGCATGGCCAAGCCCAGCTGGGGGCTGTACCAGGAGCCGCCCCTACACCAGACCACCGCCCTCAAACTCTGAGTTTCATTTAACCCAGAACTGAATGCACAATGGTCCCCAGTTAAATTCTATTACTTATTGTCATTAGTCTTGCTGGGTAAAGCAATCAACTTCCTCCCTGTCCATATCCTGTGACTAGGACTTGCAGTGTTGCTGCCTGATATTAGTCCATCCCTGAATTTACAACCAGAAGAAATCTCCCAAGTTTTTCCTTACTTTCCTTACTTTCACCTTACTTTCCTTACTTTCCTTACTTCCTTACTTTCACCTCCTCCCTGATGCCTGTAAATCTTCACATGATTAAATCAACATTTCAAAAAGTGGCTGAAAACTGGTTTTATGTTGAAGGTTTTTGGCAGCCTCTCTCCTCACTCTCTAATGGTGATAAAAACTCAAAACTGTGGTGATATTTTATATTCCTAAAGGCCTAAGTTCATCCCTTTGGAATCCAGAAGAGGAGAAATAATTAGCTGCTATTGTTTCGTGTCAGTGGTATTCAAAATGTGGAGCCAGAAAGCAACCATCCTATTTAAAATCCAGCCATTTTTTTTCATGTAAGTACAGTAATACTCTTTGTGCATTAAATCATACTATTAAGTAGCACCACGCTAGGTACAATGATGTGGGAGTGTTAACTATCATCAACAGATCCCAGACTCACAAATTGGGGCCACAAAAGGAGGCAAACAATCTTTATATTCTAGGCTTTGAACCACAGGTTTTAAATAACAAAGCTAGAAACTTATTTTTATTGTTATTGAGAACTGAGATCCTTGCAAAATTGCCTGTTTATAGAGCTTTTAGGTTTTTTGTTTTGTTTTTAAATAAATTGCTACATTATCCCATTTGTTTCATAAGAACTGGCAATGCTTCTTATTGAAAAACAACAGAAGAGCACTGATGAAATCACAAGTGACAGAAGGATGAGTCTTCATTTTCCCACCTATCTCCAGGTTATTTACATGCAGAAGGAATGTGGGACACAGCACAATCTTTTCTTTCTAGAAGTTCAGGTCCCAGAAGCGAGTCACATTATCCACCTCTGATATCCAGGGTGTCCTCTGATAGCAAAAGGCCAGGCACAGGAGAAACCAGAGGCTTGCTCTGTTTTAACAGGGAAGGCTGCACCATGTGAGGTTCTCCCGAGGCTGCCCTGGGTCCAAAACCAGTCCCAGACTACACTAATGAGCTGGACGGTGGAAGAGAATAAACCTAGTAAAATCCACAAGCATAAAAGTGGGAGGAAACGCCTCCTAGGCTGCTGGAGGACAGACTCGGAAGTCAAAATGAGTTGGAGGGATGAAATCCTTGCCATGTTTCATATAAACATATGTAGATGGTACCTGAACAGACAGAGAGCTTGGCAAACACCAGGTTAATCCATAAAGTTGCTTTTTTTTTTTGTCTAGTTAGGCTGCTAGTTTTACAAAATGTCATATTTGTTTGTTGGTTGGTTGGTTTTAGCCCAATTAATTAAGACTTTTTAAATCACCTGAGGTTTTTGTTAAAATGAGCTACTTAACGTGGCTATGTGAGAGGCTCAGGAATAATGAGCTCAGCTATGATTAGAAAAATAAACGCTAAGCAGAAAAGCATCTGGTATGCTGTACAACATGAACTTAAATGTGAAGTACAGTATGGTTGCAAACCAGATACTTGTATCACAGGACAGCGCACAAAAAGCCCAGGGCAAAGCCATCTTCCCGGTCACAGCCAGGTGCACTGCACGCAGCTTGCATGCTGTCATCCCAGAAGAGATGGAAGGCAGCTGGAAAACACAGGGAAGCTCAGCAAGAGGGGTCAGAAGCCTAGAAAACACCATCTATGAGAAAAACCAAATCAACCTTCATAACAACCTTTCAGCTTGAAAAAGATCTGCTGTAATGGAGCAGTTTTGTTCTCTATGCCATAATGGAAAGGAAATGCTAGGATTAAATTGCAGAGGGAACGATTCAATATCCATTAGGAGGGAAAAAAAATAAACATCTTTCTAATACAGAAAGGAGAAAAGCAGTGTCTGGAGGGAACAAAGAACACCCATCGCTGGGGGTGTTTAAGGACAGATTCTGTAGGCTCAAGATTGTAGGGCAGAACTACACTGGATAACCTTTGAATTCACTTCCAGCTCACTGGCTACAAGACACGCATAGAACGCTTACAGTCTTCAGAAGGGCCAAGATTTTAGCCTATATATTCTGCCTTCCTGCAGTGGAATGGTTTAGGAAACAAGTAAGGAGATTAAAATACCGAAACACAAGCATCTAGTGCCACTTTAGCTGTCAAAGTGTATCCAAGGAAATTAGATAGAGCTGGCAGGTATCTGTGACCCTCCGGAGCAGCAACTGGTAGAAAAGGAAAGTCAGGAGGAAAGGAGAAAAAAAAAAAAAGAAAAAGAAAAAGTTGCAAAAGGAAAGACAGCTAAAGGCCAGGCTGGAACACTAGGAAAATCCACAGAAAACTGCCCTGCAACATTTATTTCACAGGCCTCCATAGCAATCTTCATCTTAAATTCAAGAACTCTTGAGTACTTTTTTTTAAAAAAAATAGACCAAACCACACAAAACAGCTTTATAAGAAACTTGGCTTTTCTAGAGTCTCCTATCCAGCAAAAAGCATTCCAGCAGGATGCTGACTGTTCACACTGAGGGCTTTAATATCTCATCCTGCTTCCCATGATGAGCAGTAATTAAACAAGAATGCATGTTTACACGGTGACACTACAGAAGTTCAGCATGGTAATAGATTAATAAAACTATATTCCTCCCATGTCCTTCTAAGCACTCAAGTTCATCCCTGCATATGTTTTAACAGTTGCCTTAAAGGACTTGAGAGCCACAGACAGCAGATGGTACCACCTGGAGATGTAATAAATACAATTTGAAAAGCTTTTAGTCCTCCTTATTCTCCCAGTTCTACTGGTACCATGTCATATTCTTCTGATTTAATTATAGTTGATTACAAAAAGGATTGGTTGTTGTTTTTTTTTTCTCATGCACACAATAGCTGCTTAATGGCTTTTTTGTTGTTGTTTTAGGTGTCTGTTTCCTTTGCGTTTAGAAACTTTTAGATTAGGCTAAGCCCCTCTTACATCTCAAAGAGAAATTATCCCAGTTCTGCAAAAATCCCAGTGAAAAATGGGTTCCTCATGTATTGCGCAGTGGTGAAATCTGAGAATGTATTTAATATAATTTTCAGTGAATTTCAGTGAGAATATCTATGTAAATGATTAAAAACCGTCTATGTTTTTCATGTTTGAAATCATAATGAATATGAGTATAAATTTTGGGACTGGAAACCTGCCTTTTTAATGGTAAACTATATGTTCATTAAAAAAAAACCACCTAACAGTCCGACTTTCCTTTTTGTACACAAAATAATTTAAAAAAAGCTATATACCCTTGTTTAAGAAATGCGACTATATTCTGCTTCAGAATGAAAGCACGCTTTGAATTGAGGGGGCAGAACCTGCGAGCCCAAAAAAGGCTTTTTTGCATTGCTGTTGAGACGTACCAGACCAACAATCTGGGAAACAATTGCGTGTCTTCCAGTAAGGTAAACAGAGACCTAAAGGGCTTGGACTGTCTCCCTCGTATCACTTGTGAAACGCTTTGCCACGTACGAGTGGCAAGGACAGCATCTCTGCAACCAGACTCAAGACAGGGCAGAAGCAGGGACGGAGCTTGCTTACAAGAAATGGAAAAATTAAAGACAAACCAGATTGGTTACATAACACCTAGCAAGTGACTTAACGCAGAAGACAGAAAAAAAACCCCAGAAATATATTGTCACACAGATGGATTCCTTGCTCCACTGCTGAAAGTGCCTCTGATAGGATGCCTCCACTGACACCCATCAACTTAGTAACAGAATTGAGGATACTTTGCAAGAAAAGTAATTTATAAGAACGGCCACGTAAGAAATTCTCTTGTGCATTTCTTTTGCTTGTAAAAAGACCGTTTAATCCATATATTTCAGGCAAAAGCAGATAACCTTTGTTGGCAATGACACCCAAATCTATTAAAACCAAAACCAGAGTAGGAATTCACCTCTCCTTTGCATTTTTAGCACCATGGGCAATGGAAAACAATTAAAATTTAAAATGTGGCAACAGCATATTTGTGGGTAAAATGCATTCATATGTAAAAACACTAACAGGCATAAAATTAAACTACTTTTATTTTTGTTGACAGCCCATACTGCTTTCTGAATTGCTACTCAGTAAATGATTCAATATTTGGCTTTCAAACACTGCAGGCAATTTTTTCCCTTAAAACTGAAATTTAGAATCAGAATACAGAGGTTTTGTATCTCATCATATCTATTTAGAATACAAACCAACTTCTATAATGGAGCTTATTTTGCATATGAGCACTGGAAAAGCTTTATTTGATAAAGTCTAAATTTTTAATTAAAGCACTTGCTCCTACTCCCAGTACTTGTTTATCCAAGTCAGCCTTCATACCAATATTTTTTAAAATATAATACACAGTCTAAACTTCATTTCTATATATGCCACTGAACATACATACATATATGGCAGCTATAAGATAAATAAACAACTCTTGTTTGGCATGACATTTTTCCCAAATATCCAGTTGCTTCTGGAAGCTTATAGGGATTCCTATTCAGATAAATATGTATCTTAAATTTTAACTCAGATAAGAAGTTGAGCCTGATGTATAACCTAGATTATCAACTATGCTGAACCCCAGCCATCCATTTTCAAATATAACAGCTCTCATAGGATCTCACTGGATGACAAATGAAACATCAAACGGTTCAGTTAAAAAAAAAAAAAAAAAGAAAAAAAGAGAGCATGTGAAAATATGTCATTCCACCAGACAATTTTGCACGTAAAGCATTTGCACTGAAAAGTAGACCAGGTGATATGGCAGCCACTGGCTTGTCCTGCTTCTCCACGGTTCCTTCTTCCCTGAAACTATGAGCCACTGATGCAAATTTCCTTGCAAATATACAAACTATCCACACCAAGGCAGTGCAGGCTAGCCATTTACACGATAAACCAACAGGACCGAGAACATACTGTTGAACATAATTAGGCAGTAGTTTTAGGCAAGCTTATTCTGAGTTAACAGCCAAGCTAGCACCTCGGAGGCAGCAGGAGGGAAGGAGAGAGGGATGGAGGGAGGCCTCCCAGCAGACAAGGCACAAAACACCGATGGTCCTCAGCCCTCAGGAGTGCAAATGTCCAGCTGGGTGCCATGGGAAGGCTCAAATGGGAATTCAGAATGAAAAACCAGATCATGAAAGCAAAGCTCAGATAAACCAGCCATTTCATTAGTCTGCTTCAGTGTCTGAGCATGCATGGGCTGCGCTGCCCAGAATGCTGTCAAGCAAAGCAAGAAATCCAACCCTGGCGAGTGTCCTGGATTGCACAGGACTGAGTAGAGGTAGTAAGTTAGAAAACATCCTCATTAGCATCCCAGAGAGTGCTGCACTTCGTGCTGTTTGCCAGCCTCATAAGGAATATTTCTAATGTGAAATGTTACCTGTCATTTCTCACAGCTCTGCTTATTTCAGACACACTACCAGGCACACACACTTTTACTAACCTGAACAATCCCAGAGGGGAAGATACTGTATCTTAATGGCCTCTCCCTTGCCTCTTATTGCGGATAAAACTAACTAGGTGGTCAGATGATAGGATACCTCTAATGGTATCCTCTCTAAAATGCAAAGAGTCTGTCAGAAAAGCAAGTTGCCCTATTAATTTCAGGCACGTATCCCCATCAAGTTCAGTGCCTGCAATCCAGGCTTTCCGCATTTTTCACCCTGACTCCCACATTTCACTTCACTGCAGCTTAAACCCTGCCAAAGTGAAAAGACACCCTATCCAAAAGCCAGAGAAGAAAAACCTGGAAGCGGTACACTTCATAACACAGTGTTTAATTAGCAAACATTGATCTTTCAGAGGGATACCATTTGCACTGCACAGTACAGCCCTCATTAAAAAGAGGCAAGCCTCCCTGTACCTACATTTCAGAATCTGAAGTACCTGATCTTATTCACAGTATATGCTTTTCTAGTGCAAACTCCTTCTTGAAGTCAAATGCTGCCAGGGATATACTTTCTTGTGCACAGTGTGTGAAATTCTACTTGTTGCTAGTCATAGAACTTGTTGCTAGTCATAGGACTACTTAAACCCATCTGCTCTTGTTCGTGAAAGCACTGCCACCTTCAATTTCATTTCTGCAACTGGCTGCTAGGATGGAAGAAAGTTTCTCCTATTATTCTTTTTCTCGTTCCTAATTTTTTTTTTACTGGGAACAAAAGAAAAAAGTTTGAGGCTTTGGTACCTCAGCACAAGCAGACATTTAATATCTATTTCAGTGACTAGCTCCCACTGATATCAAGGGGAGCTTTCCTAAAATCCTTTGCAGAGACTGGACATCTCTCTCAGCTGCAAAATGCCAGCATCAGCTTCTGCTCCAGCCTTTGGCAGCTCTACAGTGGTATAAGGTAAAAAGCCAAGTTTCAGAGACTGGAGCATGAGGCTATTGTGTTCCTCTGGGACAGCACTCGCTGGACTGTGTGGGACTAAACATGGGATGCCAGAAAGTGTTGCAAACCTGAACAAGAGCTTACAGTCATGGAGCAAAATGCCAGGGAAAAGCTATGAGTGTGCCCAGGTTTAGGAAACTCTCCAAAATCTTTTCAAGGTGACACAAGTCACACCCGGAAGGTTGTTGCATCTCATAAACACTTCAGGGGGTGAAATCAACACAGTAAATAAACGATCCCCATCTTTCAATGGCCCCCAAAGGACAGCCATTGAATTATTAAAACCTGTTTAAGACTTTGTGATATTTGTCCATCCTGTATAGAAGATACTCCAAAATTATGATGATGAAGTAGCAACAGAAAAGTCCTAAAACAAGTCAGCAGGAATTACAGTTCTTAAGAGTGCAGGAAAAGGACAGAAAACTTGCAGAAGCAAGAGAATAAAGAGGGGAGGAACCATGCAGAAGGAAATGGGATTGAACAGTGGGAAGACAGTCTAAATGACTTCTTCCTGCTCCAAATACCTTCTCAAACTCAAACACAGATGCCAATGCTTTTCTATCCATATTCCTGAATAAATCTTATGGAGCCTGCACAGTAGAAAGCTCCCTTGCATTCCACTGCAGGTTCTGGGCGTGAGTTCCCTGGAAGGTGCACCAATATTGCTCTGGCCAGCCCTGCAGCACGTGGAGCCGGCAGCACAGCTCCTGCCCCAGCACCGCCTCGGCAGGTGACACCAGAGACTCCCACACACGCTACAGCTCTCCAAAGACTTTTTCAGGGAGCATGGATAAACAAGATGCAAGTTTTTATGGGGCTAAGTTGGTGGGGTCTATAGCCAGTTACAGTCTGTAGAGAGTTAGTATCTGCTTCTCTTAAGCGCTGAACCCCGAGTCATTCCTGTTACTTTCCCATAAACTAAAGAAGTCTTTGAAAAAGAAGGCATCACCATCAAAAATACTTTCAAAAAATGAAAGCAAAGAATGAAACGAGTTTTCCTGGGACAAAACCTGGAACTAGTATCCCATGAAGGCCCTAGAAGTGGTCTTTGGCATTAAGTGGTGAAATCTGTCAAAACACAGCAGACAGCCGTGAGGCTGGAGGGGAAGGGGGTGACAGTGCCATGCTGCTGTCCCCTCCTATTACCTCTCACGAGCCAAAGCCAAACCTGGAAAGGCCCAACTTGGCCTTCACAACTAAATCACTGAAACGCAATGCACTGTGCCATAGCCAGTGACCTGCTCTCTCTGTGCACACTAACACAGCAAGAGGGATGGCTTGGTGCCACAAGTCTGAATGTTTGCCATTTTTCATAGCCTCAGGAGCAAACACACGCACAAACACAAAGATCCCACAAGAAAATCCTCTTCAGTTACAAAGCAAGAGACCATTACAGGACAGTGTCAACATGGAACATCTAAATGATTTACACAGAAGTCAATTTAATTAGGGTAATAAAACAATCCATTAAAGATTAGCAGTGCAATGTTAACGTGAAATAACAAGACAAAAAGAAGCAACTGAACACATAACAAAGTTAGATCCTAATGGATAAACATAGGAAAGGACAACCCATATTTTCAGTTTATCATACAGCTAGGCATTACAGCAGAGCTGATACAGAGAACTATTTGCAGTGTCACTAAAATCTTGCAGTATCTATTTAAGGCATAAAGTAGTGATTAGCAGAGAGCACATTCTTAGTTGCTGCAAATCAGTGTAGCTTTAGTAGAAAGTCAACAGAATTATGTTAAATTGTAGCAGTTAAGGACAGCATCAGAAAAAAGCACAGAACTCCTAATTTGTAGTGTGGTTATTTGAAAACAATTCTGGAAAAGAAATTGGAAGAAACAGGACTGAATTTTACTATTTGATTTAAACTCAGGAAGTTTTAAAAGTGGGAATGTAAAACAAAAACCTGAGAAAACAAACTTTTGGCAATGACATTTGACTTATATAGCAACAACCGCGAAGGAGCTGCATTCCTTGTCCCACACAAAAAGCACTAGGAATGCTTAAGCTTTAAAACACATACATATACACACAAGAACACATATAATCCAAGAGCTCGGAACCATGTCAGGATCACGAATGTGTAAGGCAAATAAATACTTTGAAAAGATTCATCTGATACCAGGTCAGGGAAGGTTCAAGGCAAGGTTAAAACATTTCTAGAAGGGAGGGGATTTCCTTTCTTCCACCAGTTGCAATGTTTCGTTTTCCCAGAGCAATGGAGGCAAGAGAGGCAATCATGCAGCGCACACACAAGGACACCCATCCTGCTAGCAGACTCAGCAGTTATAAGCAAACCTCTCAGCTCAGAAACTGGCATTCTGCACTTAAGAACATCACTTGCATGGAATCCCTCCTGCCTTTTACTAGTGAGGGCACCGGAAAAAGCCAGCATTTGCAAACAGAACATTGCAGCCATAGCAACAAGCAATTCAACACTTAAAATTCTTCAACAGACTAAACAGTATTTTCTTTCTGGTTTTATAATTTCACGGTCAATAACTCACCACAAGCACTTTACTTGTCTAGCTGGTTGCTAATGTCGCAAAACCAATCTCCTGTTAAAGCTTCACCAAGAAAACCTCCTCACCCAAACTAAAATTAAAGTACGTGTACACAGGGAGATCACTTCAAAAATTAATTTTTTTTCCCCCTTTCTGGAAATTGGTAAAGAGTGATGGAGAAGAGCCCAGGCTCTGGCTTGTTAAACCAAGCACTAGTCCTTTATTAGTGATGTATGCTATAAAATGTTACAACCAGGAACCAAAAAGCCTTAAAACAGATTTAAAGTACCTAACAACTCAGGCCCTGCAACAGTATCTCTGAGTAATGCCCAAACAACACAGAAACTCCAGTGGGAAGTCTCCTTGACTCTTTTCGTTGACTGCAAGGAATTTTTAAAAAAGTATTTTTTTATTGCTATCAGTAAAAACCCAGTTGAAAACCAAAACTAAGGGGTAAAAATACGATAAAGCATTCTGCATCGCTGATGAAATTTAACCCTGTTAATTAGACAGTTTCATTTCACAGTCAGTAAGAGTCTAAGATTACCCTAATAAATGTATGGGGTTTTTGGAAAGTGTCATGCATGAATGCAACTGAAATTGTGTCTTTTTAAACTTTTAATAGCATCAAGTTGAATATCTGCAAAAGAAATCACTGTTTTCTTAAAGGCAAGCATCTCAAATGTTTATAACCTATTGATTAAAGCATAAGGGCTATGGAAAACTGTTGATCTCTCCAAGCAGACTAAATAACGTCCATGTGAATTTTCATGCTCAACAAAGGTATTAACCTTAACAAATTGCCTTAGCTAATTATTCAAAGCTTTCGTTACCCTTTCCTATCTCTTTACCATTTTTACACTTCTTTACTACAGCAAAAAAATGGAATTTGAAAGAATCAGATAGCACACAAAGTTTTGGTGCTTCAGGCTTTGGCACTCATCCTACCTTCTAGCCACTACAGATAACTTAACTGCAGCAGAATCCCACAATTCATGGATGCAGGCTTTGTTGACTGACCCTACAACTTGGGTGTGAACTTAACTTTGCTAGCAACACATGCTGAGAAGCTCCATAAATGACAGTGAAGGACAGAGCATGAAACAGACACAGAAATGTGTTTACATGTTCAGGAGGAGCTGGGCCCTTCTCCAATCCCTGTTTATTTGGATTATTTTTGACATGTAGCACAATATCTATGGAGTTAATGTGTCATGTAAGAGACAGTTACTCAGCTTTATAATTATTTTTTTTTTTTAAGGGCCACTGGTCACATAGTTGTCCTCTATTAATTTGTTTGTTTGTTTGGAATGTTTCTTGAACTTCTTTCTCTATAAATTGTAAGGTGAGGAACTGGGGAAAATACACTCTCTTTTTCAACTTCTTCCATTTTCTGGGCTACCTTGTGACCTGGATATTACATAATCACAGCTTGACCCTGCACTCCAGGATGTACCTAGTGTTTTTTTACAACCCAGATGGAGATGGCTGGAAGTCCTACTAAGTATGTCCTGAGACATACACGCATCAGTGGAGGAGGACAGTGCGCAAGAGGAAGTGTGAAGAAAGCATGGAAGCAAAATTCATTTATAGCTAAGAATTACTAGTAGGAGGTGATTGGAGACCAGCCTCCAGGGAACTGTCTGGTGATCATGAGAGGCCATGCAGTACTCTGGCTATTAAGCCTTACACATAAGGCAGATCAAAGAGGTGTGTAACACAGGGGACGTGGTAAAACATGGGGGATGTTGAAAGACTGTTGGGGTTTTTTGACAAGAAGAAGGAAAAACAACCTCTATGTTACACAAACAGGACTCTTGAAAAGCCACAGAAATGTCCCATACTTACTTTTATCTTCCTGGTTTTCTTCTGCTGCTTTGCCTTCCTCTTCCTCCTCCTCCTCTTCCTCCTCCACTTCCTTCTGCTGCGCTTCTTCGTGGTGATCGGCGGCACCAACTGAAAGGCTCTGGCAGCAGTGGTTGAAGCCGCTATCCCGAGGCAGAGTGAAACTTCGAGGCTTTCCCCCATTCCCATTCAGCACTTGCATTCGTTCACCCTCCACCAGGGGGAAGGGGCCGTAGTGGTCTTGCAGGTGGCACTTCTGGGTGGGCAAGGTTGACTGACGCCGGTGCTCAGGGGAGACCACGGCCGCCTCGGAGAACACAGAGTCCTCCAGCGGCAGCGTCTGCAGGTAGTGCAGTCCTGAGCTCGTCAGCGGCGTCTCTATGAGGTCCTGCCAGGAGCGCCGCTGGCTCGCTGTCTTGCGCACCGGCGAGTCGGTGGCACTCCCCGCCGCCTCCGGGCGAAACTCCTCGTGCGATGACTGCGACTGGGAGGTCTCCGTGGACGAGAGTCGGCTGTGTTTTGGCTCCACGTAAGGGCTTGTGCAGCTCATCTACAATGGCAGCAAGGGGACAATCTTCAGATCGATGTAGGCCGAGACTCACTGCTTAGCAATAGTCATGTACGTTTCTTTATCAGTGATAGCACCCGGTTTAGTAATGAAGGCACAAACTTACCCGATTAACCTGCCCTGATTTTAGTTTTAAGGCACGCACACAGCTACACGTGTCACAGCGGTGGGTCAAATACTAATACTTAGTCATAATAAATATCCTTATTATGTCCCTTCATCTATAAAATAAGCTAACACAATTACTTGTGGAAAACTTTGCAGAATACAGCACTATGGGAAGTATAGAAGAGATGTGCCTGGTCCATTAAAAATCTTAAAAATACCATCCAATACCATGCTGCCATTCTGTCTTGCTAAAATTTTCTTTGGCATCATCTCTGCAGTGCGTCAGTGTAGTTCAAAGATCTATCTATGAGTTTGGAAGATAAAAGTATTGCAGTCAAAGTAAACATCATGAACACTTTCTTACCCCTGACTTTCCTAATTTTTCAATAAAAATGTTTGCATTTTAAAAACAATATTCCAGTAAGGTAGACTAGTTAACATTGTTTGAGTATATGGACATGAAAACTAAAATTGTCAGTGGAAAATAAGTTAGAAATCCACACTCTGGTTTTATACCAACAACTGCTTCAAGGAGAAAATAAAAACAAATCCCCTTTTGTTCTAATTTATCGAGAAACCTACTTTTTCACAACAACAGAACAACTGGTATCACTGTTTTGGATGTGAGAGAACATTTTTATGTTGGCATTTCTGTGGAAATTCAAGCGTAATTTGTTACTGTAAAGCTTCACAGAACAACTGTTGTGCCTTTGAGAAGAGCCTGCATTGTTACTGAGGTAACATTTTGTCAGAGAAGGCGATAAGAAGGCAGGGAGGGATTGCAAGGATGACTAGGGGACCATCACGAACGAAAAACAGGAAGAAAGAATTGTGTAACTTAATCCATTTTGTACAGCAATTGGGATTATAGATCCATGTTCTCTATGAACTAGTGGAAATAGTAATGAAGGCTGTGCAAGTCAGCGATGCATGGTACTTAACAAATGCCTGAAGTCAAGTACTGTCTCAAAAAATATACCAGAGAATTCCCTAATCTGCACATGCACATGCTTTTAAGGAGAAAAGTAGGTAAAAGTGACACTTTATGTAGTCATTTCTATAGACATTTGCAGGTGACTTACTGAAGGAGGCCGTGGGTATGTGTCATAGGGGGGTGGTGGGCTGTCTTGTTTGGGTGTGGATGGAGTGTCGGCTTCCTCCTTATCACTCTCGCTCCAGTAATCTACAAGTTACATACAGATCAGATGAAAAACGACTAATACATTTTGATACTCAAACTCACTTTCACAAAAGCAACTGCAAACTTCTCTAATATTACTGAGAGTTAAACACCTGTCAATGCTGACTCTGTAAACATTAGTTGCTGTGACTTGGAACTGCTTTAATCTAAACAGGGAAAATTCAAAACATTGTGGGATATACTAAGTCTAATGCCCCATTGCAGAGATATCACACAACAACCTGCAAAAGGCCCACAAATTTAACTCCTGTACACACCTTATAAAGACAACATGCAAGCAGAACACTCCACATAAAAGTACCAGATTTTCAAGTATTTATACAGCCATCAAGATAATTATTTTGATGGAAAATACCAAATGTAGTTTTTTATAGAAAAGATGAAAAATTTGACTTTCAAAATTCTTGTTGACTACGAGAAAGTATTAACAAATGTAATTAACACCAATTAGCAAATCAAACAAGTAGGGATTATCGCACACATGACTAACCAATGTTATTTCTCTATCCATTTTCCCTGTTGTATACTACCAGTTATGCAAGCTTTTCACTTCAAATTCTAATAACAAACAGCGGCATTTAAGTAAGACAGAAAAACTTTACATCATGTATCTGCTTCATAGAACAGCTGCTGCCCTATTATCCTTGCAAGAACATAAAGGTGATATGGTAAGGAAAAATATGACAATGATATTTAAGCAGAGTTCCAAAGGACTGATGAAAAAAATCAGAGAGACACAAAGCTTGTGGGCTAAATTTAATAGGATATGGGGGTTCATTTTGTCAGAAAATCAAGTCTTGGCCAACCACATTTCTTATATTCAGTAGCTTGGTCAAAAGGAAAACACATGGATGAATACTTTATATATGAATAATTTATATTTATTCTGTTGCAAATATTTTTGAAGCAGAACAGCGTCTAACTAAATAGACGCTGGACCTTAATATTCCTTACAAAAAAAACCCTGCTTAACTGCTGACTCAGCTCAAGATGGGTAACTTCAATGTTTCTACACATTATAAGACTTATGGGGACATTTCTGTTGCCACTTTGTTTCTGACTGTATTACTTCCTACTCCTTGAGTAAATCACTGTGCAACAGGACACTTCCGCTCCGACCATTCACGGACTAATCACAGGCAATTTTCACTTTGCCTAGTAAGTTACTACTTTCTCATTAACAGATGAGAAGAAATAGATTGACTGTTGCTTCATAAATGATCTAAACCAAAAATCCAAGTTTGCACAATATGTAGTTTTGGCTTTAATGATTTTGTTACCATGATGATTGTTTATTGAATGATTAATGACCTACTGTACCTAACATTATTCAAGTTTCAAAGTAAAAACTTACCTTAAAATGACACCATCTTGGAACAGCTGACCCTAAAATGCTGTGTATTTTTAGATGTAAGTAATGGTGGGAGCAGACATTTATGTACTTATTTTTTCCAAGAGGTAACAACGCTGTTTTATTTTTGGGTCTCTTTATTTGCTTTCTGCAAGCTTATAGATGAGAGAATCTCTTCAAATGGTATAATAAGTCGTATGAATACGGTTTTCATGACTACAAAATAAAAAAATTACCAAAAAAAAAAAATTGCCTTTAGGAATCTGCAAATAATGATTTTTTTTGTGACTGAAAGACTAAATCAGAGAAAATACTTTTTTCAAGTCACTCCTAGTTTTAGGAAAACTTGTTTCCAGCAAGTCAAAACACCTGAAAATATTGGCATATAAGCGTGTTTGTTCCTATTACAGCAAAGCCTAATGGTACAACATGTGGTGAGAGACCTGTCAGAACTGCATCATTCGGTGAGATTTCTGCAGACTTGGAGCTCAACTGTTCTGAAAGTAAAATTTAACAGCCTCAGTGCAGATTCCAGTTTTGGCTAAAAATACAAAGAAGTTCCTGCTGTCAAATCTACATGCAATGAAGTACTGTATGATCACACTTTTGCACACCTTACCTCAGACGGGGAATTCTGTTGGCAACCTATGGCTTGTCTAGAAAAATTCTGCATTCACAGGGGTCAACTTCCAAACGAAATGTGTTAGAATAGCCTCCCACCAATCTTTCAAAGTGTTCTCCTTTTGGCAATTGACTCAGTAGAGTCTATCTAAAATGTGTATATTGCTATTGAATGGTTGCTGTTTTTCTCTTTGCAGATTTTGTCCAATTCAGTGATGAACAAGCTCAATGCATTAAGCACATCTTGAAAGCTTTCTGAATGAGCAACAGACTGCATATATTTTATATAAACCAACACTGACCTGCAATATGCTAAATAAATATTTTCTTTTTATATAAGCAAGTATTTTTTTTTTCTCTGACTTTATATGACTGCAGAGTAAATAACTTCTCCATCCAAGGAAGTCTCTTACCATAATGCTAACTTTCATTGTATTTAATATGAAACTTGATGGAATTTTTATAAAACTGTTCTGTACAGAATGTGACATTTTATTCAGCAGTACACCCACAGTTCGGTGATTCGTGCATCTCTGAGGCACCTGAAATATATTTATGCACTTCAGATTCAGAAGTGTTCAACTCTTAATTGAAATAGGTTTGACAACTACTATAGAATTGTTTCAGAGGTATTATAAAGGTTTGCTGCAAAGGGCTGAACTGAACAGAAATAAAAGACCTTTTGTGAAATCAAATATGTAGATGACAATCAGTACAGCCACTGAATACAGAAAATTCCAGCTTCACAATTTTTATAATTGAAAAAATGCTTGAAGTAATAGAGAGGTTTTACTTTGCCAACTTGATGCCTCTGCTAATCAGGGACACTACAGAGGTGTTTAATAGCCCTTGTGCTAGGAGCCAAGGATATCACCAGAGGCATAAAACCAGTATACAGCAGCGAGGTGGGAGTGTAATACTGATTCCCACACTAAACACAACTAAGCAGCACAAAGAGGATATAGTTTTACCTACCTGTAAAAAACAAGAGCTAAATCAATTTGAGTGAATGGCATTAGAGTGGTAATAAAGAGCTCTGTCAGTGCCTGGGATATAATTTCAATAATAAGTGGGGTATCACTGAATATTTTCAATAGGGAGACGTTTTAATAATAGGTAACATGAGGTCTGAATCCTCATGATCTCATGTCTGGAGCTGGATTGCTCAGTGATTGCTTGGTAGCAAAAATATTTCTCCACATCCATCTGGATTTTGAAAGGTGTATCATGTCTGCAATTGTGCACTTGGACAGTGTTAGCAGAACTATTCATATACCTCTCCGCTTACTGTCCCACATGTTATTGTAATTCTAGTGCCAACCTGCTGTCAATAAAAGTTTGAATTTGGCTTTGAATGATAACACGGAGGATTTCCTAGAAGACTCCAAGATTCAGAGTTTTTGCACAGCCTCTTCAAGCAGTGACAGATGGCATACAGGTCCCTCCAAACTGGTTATTGTAGTACTGCCTGGGGAGTACAGATTCCCAAACTGATTTTGAAGTCTGGAAAGGCACGGAGAACATGAGTGGAGGAATAGTGAGCATGGTGCTGCTATCCTGGGCTGTGTGAATGCAGAGGGCCTGGTGTTATTATGAATGACACGATGTGCCAAGGACCATGCCAGATTAAAACAGGGTGTGGGCAACACTCCTGGTTAAGCAGCTGCACTTACTGAAAGACATGATTAGAAATGAGGCAACAGCATGTATGACCTAGTTATGTGTGAAAGCGACAGAACTCCCCAAAACCTTCCCACACACGCTGCTACCACTGAATTACAGCAGTATGCTGTAAGCCACTGCTCTTCAGCTGCAAGATGATCCCTCTAGGATGCTACGTGGTGAGGCTATCAGGGTGTGAATCAGGGGCAGCAGACATAATTTTCTGATTCTGTCTTTCTATCTTCTACCGTTACAGAATATCCTACTGTCTTGATGTTTCCACCTGGCTGCTGAAGTCACCCTTACTTCTTATTGGGGAAAGGAGTATTTTGCACAGTGTCTCCCACAAAAATGGCACTGTGGCAAAACACTGCAGAGAGATAGAGCATGTGCACCTTCCTCCTCATGGTATCAGACCAGAAAGTCAGAACTAATGCTGCTCTCACATAGCTTGGTACCGAACCATAACCTTGGGGGCCAAGGAGGGCACCATGTGGCAGATCTTGAAGCCTAGTGATAGGCTTTTGAACACAACTCTCCCTGAAAAATGGTTACAGATATAGTTTTTGTAAACAAAAGACTAGATTAAATACATTGCTGCTGCAGCTCCGAGCTATAAGATTTTTGGGCCAAAAGACAGAACCTTACTGACAAAGGCAGCAGAGCGACAGAATTAAAGAGTGAGGTTTTGACTTGGTGGGCAGCAGGCAGACAGGGGTCTATCTGGACAAGCTCTGGACCATCATGACCACTACAGTTTTCTGGTGCCCGCTGCCAGATATGTCTGTAAAAAAGAGCATGGATTCACAAGTCGGCTGTTTGTCAAAACCACTAGTTGGACAGGAATACTTTTGTGGATCCATGTCACCAGCAATTTTAGGACACAACTTTCCCAACACAATTGAGGACTGACCTGAGGACTTTTTCCTCTCTGCGAACAGGATTTCTACTGCAGCAAACTAAAGCAAAGCGACTCATTATTTTATACACGTCACTTTTTTAACCCCATGTAATACTTGACATTAAAAATAAACAGATGAAAATACTTTTATCCTGCCACTCCAAATGAAATGCCAACAGAGCTTCAGCAAACACCTCAATATCACAAAAGCCGGTAGAAATCACAAAAAATTAAATGGACTGAAAAAAGTCCTTAGGGAAAATCCAATTATGTTAACAGGCTTTGGAAGAATGGTTTTGTTCCTGAGACCAATTTCATGCATTCTTGCCCCTTGTGAATTCAAACACCAAATGCAATGTCTAAATTTTTTTTTTAGTGTACAGAGACTTAGGTTTCTTGTGATAGGTGACAAAGACTCCTTGGTATCACATACTGGAGCTTACTGGCAGTACATTTGCAGCTGAGGACTTCTCAGAAATAATCCAGTGTCTGTGGACCAGAATCTGAAGGAGCTAATAAAACCTCCTGAGAGAGATGGGATTTTCTAAAGGAACAACAGCGATACCCATATGTGAATTGCCCTCAGACGAGGGGAATGAGGCCTGATACACAGCAGGGAAAAAAGAACAGATGAACTTGTGATATGAGCTGACAGAAGAAACCAAAATAACAACACATTACCTTGCTCTTGTTTGATCCTCTCTCTTTCTGCATAGCCAGCAGCAAGCATGTTAATTCTGTTTAGCCATCTGAAATAATATTAAAAAAAAAGCAGTGATACCAATCCAGCCTTTTAATTTTTTGGGTACATTTCAACAAAAAACAAAGTTAGGAGCATCTGAAGGAGATTGTGTTATTTTTTATATTAAACAGCTGTTTCCTTTGATATTCTTACTCAGGGAGTCTCCAAAGATCTATGATTTTGCTGTTGAACAAATTGTTTTCACAGCAAAGGTTTTAGTTCAAATGGAAAACCATGTATGTCAAACATCTGTAAAATAAAGGACTTGGCATTAATCAAAGAGCTATTAAGTCTGCTGCTCACAGATATGCCATCACACCAATACTCCTGCTGATTTCTTAAGAATAAATACCACTTTTCAGAAATTTAAGCAATATTTTAAGGCCTGAATTGACAACTTAGCAGAGGAACAGAGCAGAAACTAGCAGTCAGAAGAACAGGTTCAATCCCAAACACACAGTGAGGTTTAATTATGCTGTTATGTGGTTTAGAGCTTACCTACAGTGTCAAGTACAAAGAGAAGGAGGTCCATCAGAATTCACTTTTGTGTTTGTGTCAGAGAAGCAGGGAGAGAAAAGACAGTTGCCTCAATGCAATTGACATCTAAGGCTTTAACCTCAACTTAGACTTGAAAAAATGTTTCCATAAGCTGCACAAATTGAAAAAACCTAAACTATTGCTATTCTTTTCTGACAGGGCTGTCATTGCCAACCACACACTCAACTGCCTGTAGCAGTGCACTGCTTCAACCTGTCCCCTTCCCCTATGGGGCTTTTACTGTTCTCATTATCCAAATGCTTACGCTTAATCAAGTCCTCCATCAGCAAGGCTTTAAATCTCCATGACAATCTTCCATGGTTGCTCATTCCATGGTAAACCCAGAATTATTTACTCCAGTCGTCCCATAGTCAGGATTTGGTGGCTCTGGTTTGTCAAACTACTGCCTTGCAATTTTATTGCAATTTTTACAGAAGGACAAGTAAAGTCAGGTTTGTGTTTTCTTCAGGAATGTATAACTCTTGTTTCAGAAAACTGTGCCTGATGGGTTTTATTCGCATGCTGTATGCACAGAAATGGATTGTACTATTGCCTCAGCAAGCAGGACACCTTTGTAATCACTCCTGCATACTGGTCTTCAAGACATTCCAGTACAGTGTAAGCAGGCACCAGGTCAAAAAATACAGTTGCTCTCCTCAAAAGTAGCTCCTGTCACTGTCCTTCCACAAATAGTTGACCACTGTACGATCTGTAATTCACATTAATGGTCCATAAATCATTGGGAAGTAAGCCAGAGGTTTACTCCTGAAGTGATTACAGAATACTTCATGTTAGCATAGAATCAAAATTTCTGCCAGAATAGGGAAGCTGAAAAAGAGACTTGAAATTTGTTATAATTGTTAGGAAGTGCCAGACACTTATAAAAATGACTGGCACATAGGAACAAAAATCCAATAAATCATGTCTCGGACAATGATTTCACATTTTCATAGCAGGAAGGTGACCCACTACAAAGCTATCTTTCAGGTTCACACTGCTGATATGTGAAGGCTTTCTTTGGGGAATTAAAGCTCAGCTGTCTCGACAGCTCTGCCAGCCCAAATCAGAGGCACTGAGGCAGGAACCTCCCCCAGAGCACTCCAGTCTCATGTTGCCGAGGGACCAGCAAAGGCCACAGACTTGTCCATGTCCAAAGGGTAAAGCAGCATGAGAAGACAAGCGCCTGCTCTGTCAAATGGTATGGCAGACAATGGAGGTGGCCCTTTGCTTGCCTCTTGCCTGTTTTGGATTTTACTTTCCCCATTCAGCTCATGGCTTACCATGCCCCAGTGCCGCTAGCAGGGAACAGCCACCTAGTGAACCCCCTTGGATAGGGCTGCTGACCACAAAACTTGACATGATGTAATTACAGAGGTTCTCCTGTCGGAGAAGTTTATTCTGTCCCTAAATATGAGATACGTGAATATGAATTATGAATATGACTTTTGTATTACGTGTGTGAGACTCAGGTAACCAATTAACAAACATTTAATTGACTGCCATTTGATACTGCTTACAGCTATGGTAGGTGATTGTTTCCAGAAGAAATGTTATTTCCTGAAAAGTATAATCTAATGATAACCCAGGAAACGTACAGCAGTCTTAGAGAGAGACAGAAGACTGACTTCACATTTAATGATTTTCTAAAGGTCCTGATTTATGTCATCATTTGGAATATCACCTGCAATGCCTGTGGGTTGAATGTTAAGGTACTGATGTGGCTGTAAACAGGTACAGTCACAGCTTTTGAGTCGTTTGCTAGTTTAGAAATTATAAGAATGATACTGACCTCTTCTACATATTTTCTGCTATGTGGCTGTTAAAGCTGCTTTAGATATGGTTAGAGAATTAATATTGTTTTAATAAAGCATGGTGAGAATTACAGTTCATTGAAATTAGAATCATATGAAAAATCCAATGCACTGGGTTTGTATCACAGGGAAATGTAAAGATCTGCAGAACAGAAGAGGACTAAAATATGCCAGCTTTACAATGCACCAGGGACAAAAGTTCCAATCATACAGTTACAGAAATACTCCTTACTATGAATATTAAATGATACAAAGCTGTAGAACAAGAGAAGATTTCAATCTTTCTTCCCTGTGGTGTGTTGTGTCCTGGTAGCCACTGTAACTTTGAGAGGGCAAGAGGCCAAGGAAATATTACTTCCTTACTGCAAATACAGGTTTAATTTTCATGTGAGAATTATCAAATCTACTTGCTAGGTATGTCAATAAATGCAGCAGCACTGGTAGTTGCAGCAGTCATCTAAGTTTTCTTATTTCAATTTTTGGGGTTTTTTTTTGGCTTTGGGTTTGTTTTTTTTTTGGCTTTGGGTTGGTTTATTTTTTTTTTTTTTTTAAGAATAGCACACCCATTTCTTGTCAGTATTTAATTAAAGCAAACTTATGACACACAGGACAGGATTAAAAAAAGTAAATCTTTCTTTAGACCTGTAATTTCTGTAAAGAAAATGCCTCACGCTCCAGGTAGATGTAATGCTTTTAGTCAAAGCAGGGTGTCAAATTGTCCTTAATCATAAAGCTTGAGGATATAGGACAAATTTGCCATAGGGAAATATGATAACTTACAGTGTCTGTAAGTACCCAATTGCCGTTTAACCAGAATGAAAAGGCCTGTAGATGATGCAGGAGAATTTTTAGAGGCCTTCTTCACTGAAATCTTCCAGAGACATTCTCATGTGCTAATACTACAAGCTGACTTGTCATCTTTCCTCTTGATCATAGAGCTACACTGAGGAAGAAAACCCTTATAAATGTCAGTGCTCAATGTCACAAAAAGAGAAATAGGATAGCTCAGTTACAGCAGATCAAGGAAGTTCTCAGACAAGCATTCCATGTGAAGTTGCTGACTGCATTCTCTTGCTTAGGAGCCTAGGAGATACAATTTTGGCAGCCATATATGTCATCACTAAAAAAAGATGGCCAGTTTGGAATAAAAAGGAAGAATAAGAGTATTGTAAGTATTTAAGCCATCCTATCCAGAAAAGGATGAATTTGCCTCTGAGCCGATAACCGGGATTTTTAAGTAAAGAACAAATAGTTGGTCCATGAAGTAGCAGGCACAGTTACCATGGAAAATCAAAACAAAGTTACATAGAGTATCATCAAGGAGAAATATACAGACTGCCTTGTACATCAGAATATTTTCTTGGAATGGGAATAACAACGAATTTCCAAGCAAGATGTTTCTATGACTACACACTTATATTAACAAAACACTACTTTGCATCAATAAAAGACATTCTGTCCTTCTTCTCACCCAGAATAAGTATGTTGCAAGGATAGAAAGAACACTTTTGCTGGTGCAACCGTGCAGATGAAAGGAGCTTCAGATGCCACAACAATAAAGTCCAGTGATCACAGTTCCCCAGACTCCTTACCAGCATAATGATGCGGCACAGTCATAAAAGTATTAAGAAAATTTGAATAGTGATAATTACCTGGAATTAAAATACCCATTTTATGTGAGTAGATACACACAACAAAAACTATATATCCTGCGTAATTTATGTATTTTATACAAAGGATGAAGGAATTGAACCATCTTGAACTTTCAGTTCATCTATGTATCAGCAATTTCCTACTTTCTTTTCTTCTGCTTCAAGTATAAACAGAACTGAAATGACTGAATGATACATAATTAAAATGTATGTCAGAAATATGACAAAAAAGAAAAGAAATTGATCAAAACAGTCCTAATTTAACTTAATAATGTGATTCTATGTTTGACTTCAGGTAGCCTACAAAATGCTTTTACACAGAATTATTTTATTACCTCTGGATCAGAAAGATTATTTTTCAGTAGGCCACTTTTTTTTTTTTTTTTACAATATATCGTGTTAATTCAATGTTTTTGAAGGTGAGCTACTTTTTCTAACACAATAAAGAAAGAGAAAATATAAAATCATTTGGTGAGACTATTATGGCAACTCAGATACAAACTCTGGGGTTGTTCAGCCTAGAAAAAAGGAGGCTGAGGGGAGACNAAGTAATTCCATAGACATTGACAGAATTGCTTTAAATTTACATCTGTATAACTCAGATCAAAATTTGTTCAGGTTCATTCACAATGATTTAATAAGCACTAATTTAAAAAAATTATAGAGATTATTTATGCTGGGAAGTTAAAAATCTTTTAGTTCTTGGGGGTTAGGCTGTGCAATATATTTTTAAGGAACTGATGCATATTTGCTGCTTCTTTCTGATTACTGAACAGTTATACAAACTTTTATCCTTAGAAACAAGGTGCCGTGTCATACTGACTGAGGTTCTGCTGACAGACATTATTTATCTACTGCTGTAGTTCAGGATATGCCATATTGCATTTTGAGTGGCTGGCTTGCCAGAATTATCAAGGAAAGGCAAGCCTAAAATTTTACAAAAAAATAGAAA
>VZTM01026654.1:16136-35698 GCA_013400555.1 Jacana jacana
AGGCCTGGAGAATAAGGCTTATGAGGATCGATTAAGGGAGTTGGGATTGTTTAGTTTGAGGAAGAGGAGGCTGAGGGGAGACCTCATCACTCTCTACAACTGCTTGAAAGGGCATTGTAGAGAGGTTGATGCTGGTCTCTTCTCATGGGCAATTAGTGATAGAACAAGAGGGAATGGCTGCAAGCTGTAGCAGGGTAGGTTTAGGCTAGACATTAGGAAAAAATTTTTCACAGAAAGAGTGGTCAGTCAGTGGAAAGGGCTGCCCAGGGAGGTGGTGGAGTCCCCATCCCTGACTGTGTTTAAGAGTAGATTAGATGTGGTGTTGAGGGCTATGGTGTAGGGGAGAACTTGTAGCGTAGGGCTGATGGTTGGACTTGATGATCCCAAGGGTCTCTTCCAACCTAAATGATTCTATGATTCTATGATTTCTTCCCTGATTATAAAGTTGCCAAGGAAAAAATCTTGTAAAATTTTATAAATAGCTTTAAAAACATCACTCTGTATTTAATGTTCTTCCTCTCCTACTTCAGATCTGGTCAAGCAATATTTTCTAGTCAACGTACTGTTTAACTTTTACTATTTTAGCTTGCGAGTCAAGCTGTGGGGTAATATCCCCATTATCACCATTGCAGCCCTGTAGCTCAGTATGTATAGCACTGCCATTTCTAGCATCAGGCCACAGGTTTGTGTCAAAGTAACACCAGAGGCCTCAGGACTTGTCTAGTGATACCAAAATGAACAAAGAACAAATGCCTAACATATGTAAAGAATTCCAATATAGCAAAATCAGTAGTTATAGGGAGTAGAACTGAGAAAGAAGATGGTGTATAAAAAAAACATAAAAACATTAAGACAAAGAAAAAGGCCAAAGAGTGAAGAATAAAAAAATGTTAGCTGTGCTACTGGAGGTAGCTACTACTTAGAGTGATCTTGCTAGAACTGTTAGTGTCTTAATTTTTTTCACTTAAACCAACATTCCAGTATTTACTGGAAAATCTGATCATCAAAACCTCTGGTAAAATACTAGTTGGTATTACAAAGGCAGTGTTGAACAACATACTTTTTCCAACCTTGTTATTTGTTGGATTTTTTCAGAAGATAAACCATCCACTATTAAAAATAACTGGAGAAAACTATTTTTATGTAAGATGACTCTTTCATTTCTCAAATTCATTAACAGAATATCTGGGAGGGATGGAAAATGTGCACTGAGGAAGTTGGCTGGAGGCAGATTTTCTTATGTCGGCATTCATTCACTGATTGCTCATGTCATATAACAGGTTAATTGAAGCACTTAAAATAAAATGCGGCAGGAAATTCTGTCTTGATATTCATATGTTATTTTCTCAGGTGCACTCATGTAAAAAGTAAAAATCGTGCTCACTGTGCTGGCATATTACTTTTCAAAGTATGATAACATCACAGCATGAAGCATCACTGTTTAGAATATAAATAGAAAACACACGCAAAAAACCAATCCAGTTTACAGAAAAACATGGTAGTTTAGTTAAGGAAAAAATTGGTTAATTTCCCATGGTAACTCAGGGAACTAAGAATTTCAACCACGTTTTCCAGACTTGTCTGCATGTGTTTTAATCACTGTATGAGCTTTTCTAGACATGATTTCTTTTAATTTTTTTTTATATGGTCCTCCAAGCAACCAACAACATTTTTTAATGGAGAAACAAGCCTATTCATATTAAAAGATCTTGTTCCAAATTATCTAAAATTAATTATATACACAGTCACACCCAGAAAGATATTAATGTATGTTTTACATACATTATATTATGTATGATAATTGGCATCACTGTTGGAAAAAATCCATTATAACTAAAATAAAGGGGATAAACTGAAATACAGAAATAATCTCATAACACCTCCAGTAGAGCAATGATTAAGTAAATCCCATCTAAACTAATTACATTTTTGATTGAATAATTAACTTATCTTTTTTCAGAGGGTTCCAACTGTTACCATTCATCTTCTAATTTAAGCAAATGCATAGTATTTGCAGATGGAAAACTACTGGAGAAATGTGACATTAGATATCTCACCAGAAAAAAGAGATTTTGCTAATTTTTTCAATGACTGGAAAAAACCCGCTATTGAACTACAATTGATTTGTTTTTCCTTAATGCAATTCAATACTTGTTATGTATTAGTTTATTAAAACTGTCATGTAATGTAATTTGCAATATGATGAAACTTAGTCTTTTCTCTACTCTACTGATCTTTTTTTCCCCAGTGTTCTAGCCTGAACTCCTTCCAGGGGAAGCAGGTACACTAAACAAATTAGACATGGTGATAAACCTTCCCTAAAAACCACAGAAATCCATATTGAATATGTTTCCATGTATGCATAAATAGTGTTTATTTTCTAGCATGTTAAGTTTGCATGCCCAGCTGTGGAAAACTTGCCCTTGGCAGCTCGACTTCTGGAGTCTTTCTGAAGTCCAGAAGTCAATTGTTACTATCCTAGCTGAGCAGAGGAAAGCTGGTCAGCCTTTTGCGCTCCTGCAACCATGAGCCAGCTATAGGAGAGCCTTTTGCTCTCCTGCCACCGTGAGCCAGCTGTGCTGGCCACAAGCTGAGAGCGCCATCCTGCCATTTCTGGTCTTCAGCTTCCAGGTGTTGACTTGGTTGGAAAAACCTTAGTGCTTTGACTAGAGGTCAGATACAAGTTTAATGTTTACATGAACTCTGTCATTAGGGGACATCAAGGAAAAGGATACCTGGTTTTTGGACTGCTTCTTTAAGGATCTGTGACCCATCTTTAGATGTAAGAATCAATAGATTTCTCTGGCCAACTTTTTCCTTTGAATTGTTGAGTACAGGACTGGAGATGCTTAGCGTGGAATGGATGATGGAGTGATTCAATGACTTTAAAAGGTGAAGTGGTCCTAACTAACTAAAAGCATTTATGTCAGCCAAAAGCTGCCTAAAATAGAACAGCTTTTGCAGACTTACTGAAAACAAAGTTTAGAAAGCCATAGAAAAATAACACACAGGAAGATTTTTGAAAGCACAAAAAAAGGTGTCTGTTACCCCTTGCCTCTTGACGGAGTGAGTTGAGCTAGAAGACAGTGCACGTCCTTTGATAATTTTGGTTTTCAAATATTCAGTGTTATGGGGACCACTTTTTTAGCCACAATAGATACTACAGGATTCTGAAAGCTTATAATATGAGACATGCCAGAGGAAATTATATAGATTTGGTCTTAGATTTTGGCATGTTAAAAGACTTGCAAATTTGTTTAATCTCCTGTGAAAAGCATGAAGACTTAAAAATTTAAAATAGGCAAAGGTTTTACAATGGAGAAGATATAATCCCATCGCTTATTTGAGATGAAAAAACATGCCTTCTCATCTCAGGTCACTTCAAAACTCTTCAGGTCCAGTGGCTTAGACTACCAGAGGAAAGCTACCCCAATAATGAAAACAGTCAATAAATGATACCTCATAAAATTGCCTCCCCCTTCTGTATCATTGCTAAATTCCGTATCAGCCCACCTGGCTGATGTTTTGATTCAACATGTCTTACTGCTTAAGCTACTAAAGGGGTCCTACTGTTAAGTATTAAAATTCCCTACTTCACCTATCTTTAGATTTTGATAATATCCAAAATTAACTAGTCTGGATGTTCTGAGCAAGTATTTTACTAACTTTTGAGGCTTCCCAGGTTAACAGACCAGGACCGTCTTTAGTTATCTCAACTGCCAGATGTTCTTGAAACTCTTCAAATTGACAAACTTGAATAAAACATTGTGAAGGAAGGAGATGGCAGTGTCACCATTGTCCATTTGTCCAGTAGCTCTTGAAGAGGAGACTGAGGGGAGACCTTAAAACTCTCTATGACTATCTGAAAGGAGGTTGTAGGCAGGTGGGGGTTGGTCTCTTCTACCAAGTCACATCACAGGTGACAGAACAGCCCCATGTTAGGCCAGGGGAGGTTCAGATTGGATATTAGGAAAAATTTTTACATAGAAAGGGTTATTAAGCATTGGAATGGGCTGCCCAAGGAAGTGGTTGAGGCATCATCCCTGGAGGCATTCAAAAGATGGGTTGACGTAGTGGTTTAGTGAAGGTTTTTTATCAGTTAGGTTGATGGTTGGACTTGATGATTTGAAAGGTCCCTTCCAGCCTAGACAATTCTATGATTCTATGATTCTTTAGGATAATTGCAGTGATCCTGTGTATGCTGACTCACACAAGAGGGCATTTGAGAGCAAGCTTTGATTTAGTTGAGAGAGGGAAGGTATTTTTGTCTTTCTCAGGAGCTGCTTCTCTCTGTCTGCTCAGAGTAAAGGAAACTCCATGCCACAGGCTGCGAAACTGCCAGCACTCAGATGTGCACCTTTTTAACAATAAAAATCTGCACTTGGGAGCAGAAGCTGCTTGAAGACTCCATGTTCCTCTCAAGACTCTGGCTTTCCTCAGTAGAAGAGAGCTGCTTTCTCCATCCAGGCTTGCTCCTTGATGCCTGTATGGTGCTGCCTCTTCCAAGCTCTGCTCCCAGGGAAGGAGCAAAGTCATGAGGCTGGAGAGGGCTCCACCACCTGTGGAGCACCACAACCAAGGCTATTTAAACAGGCAGCTGTCCTCGTTCCCATCCAACACTGCCCTTCCAACAAAGCATTCATGCATAAAACATACAACACCAAAATGGCATGATGCCGGCTGGCATGGCATTAATGAATGACAAAACTAAAAAAACTAGCAAACAGTTAGGCCTGAGACATTTTTGGTATCTGACCAGCTCAGGTCTAAAGCTAACCTTTATTTGGAAATACATGCTTCTAACATGCTACGAAAATAAAGCAAGTTTGAAAAATAATAACAAAAACAACCAATCAAACAAAAATATTGCCCTAACTCCCCAGCTCCTTCAGAAGACTGAAACCATCATCTGCAGAAGACAGAGGGACACAGTGAAGTTGAACATAACACCAAATAAAATAGGTAGATAATATTAAGTTTTCAATTGTAACAGTTTTGACTGTGCTGTTAATAGAGATTTTCTGCACTCATTATGTAATACAGATTTCCATACTGATTAAATATTGACTGGATTAACAAAAATTTCCTACATATACACTGGGTTTTCTTTTGCCCTTAATAAGGTTTTGAGCATGTCACTGGTTGTAACTTTTTGGGCCATTTACATCAGTTCTAGAACTCAGAAAGACAGGGAACATTCTTCCACCCATGGTTGTTTTTCTTGGAAGGCAGACACTCAAATATTCAGTATTTTGCATCAAAGACTCTCTCTAGGGAGGCTGAAACAGCTGCTGGAAGGCCTACAGAGAGAAGACCTAATGACATCCACAGTAGCTAACTCTGCATTTATTATACAAATAGCATAAGCATAGATGAGAACATTCATTGTAATTGGGAGGATCTTTATTCCCACTTCCAATTCTAGTCAGTTGACTGACTGATTTGTTTTCTTGTAGGAGCTGTCCTGTCTCACAAAAAAAAGTCAATATGAAGTGAGATCAATAGCATATTCATGATGAAAAGCCTCTCATGCAGGAAATGCTGGAGAAAAGAGAGCTTTCTCATAATAGACTAGACATCACGTAGTAATGTGAACTTCTATGTCTTCAGCATTGTCCTAAAGGTGTCCATTAAAACTGCCCATAACTGCTGGTAACTGTACCTGTTTTAGTGTTGACAGATTCTGCCTCCTTTCTGTCTTGGAATGGACAAATATGTTACTGGCAAACTGCATCAGTATGAATCTAGGATAGGTATTCCTCCTAAGGAGAGCATACCCTGTTCCAGTCTGCCTTAGTGACATCCACACATTAGTTCATAAATCTGTTTCTGCAATGTGGAATCCATCATATTTCAAAGTAGTTTATATTTTCAAAGGAACAGCTTTTCTTACATTCACTAGTTCAAACTAACCATTTGGAACTTACTACAGAAAAGATAGATGCTTTCCATTTTGATCCATGCAGTATAACGGCAAGAGTTTCTAAAGCTCCTTCTTTCAAAATTATTAATTATTAAATATGCTTCTATTTATATGAACAAATACTTTCTAATCACCTCGATTATTTCCATGATTGACATAAACTAAGCATATGCTATCCAAACCCATGACAGCAAAGCCAGTTATCAAAGAAAAAAGGAGAATATGATCTTGTAGGAAATAGAGCATATCTCCGGCTTGTCATGCTGAATACTATTACAATTTGTTGGCATGAATCAAGCAAAATCACAGACATCCATACGAACTGATACTATTATTACTTTCACAGATTCTAAATCTCTGTGTATCATCTTACATTCCTTGTGTCCCATCTGCCTATTTAACCATTAACTGGACGTCACTGCTGTTACTATCAGCCTGAAATGCTAGATTTATTCTAACTTAATTTTGCCTCCACATCTTTCACTGCTCTACTTTGTTAACCTTTCATTCTCTATAATAGATCTCTCTAATTTTTCTTTCCTCTCTATTGCTCACTACAGATTTTGAGCTCTCTGCACATATCTGTTTGGCTTTTTTGTTACAACACCCACTAGTTTTGTATGATTTCTGAAACTGCCACTGCTTGTCTTCCTGTTACTACTTATGAGTAATGCTGCTCCATTTGCCTCTGAAATCAGCAGATGAAAGTCAGTGTGTTCCTGTTCCTGACATCACAGCATATTAGCTGTTAAGATGGTATATATTTTGAGAAGGTTTTATTGATTTCTTCATGAACCTGTTAGCTGCTTCTGGCAGAAAGCAGGGCCACAAGGACTGCTCCTGATGCAAGAGCTGTTTTCTTAAACCTTTTAGAGACACAAATAATTGTGCATTTTACAAGGTATTTATCATAATGATTTGATGGTATCTTTCTTGAAGAGAACAAAGTGTCCTCTTGCTAAAACTGCATTCTCATTTCTATCTCAATCACAAGCAATGTATGACTGTGATCCAATCTTCTGAACACAAATATCATCAGCTATAGCTGTCATTGCTCAGTTCTGTTCATAGACGAGGTGTCTTCTGAATTTTTCGAGGAAAAATATAGTTTTGCTTTACATCAATTAATCCAACAGCATACACATTGCTTTCAATTTTTATCATATTAGTAAGGAAATTAAAGCAGATTATCAATAGCACAGAGAACAGTGCGAATTTATTTTACAAATAAAAGCACTGAATAAAATGCAATTAAAAAGAGTTTAAAAAAGAGTTGGCGGTTTATTTATTTATTTATTTTTAATTTCAGAAAAGGAAATTAAAAGTTTAACTATTTAATGTCTTATTCAGAGTTAAAATAAATCTTACCAGTAAATCCTGGAGGACAAACACAACTGTAGTCTGCATCCAAGTCTAAGCAAGTTGAATTGCTGTTACAGAAGCCATAAGTGCACTCATTAAAGTTGATTTCACAGTTCAGACCTTCAAATCCTTATTGAAAAAAAGCAGAGCTATGTATTATTCAGCTGTATCTGTGCCTTCTTTTCTGAAGTATGCCTTCGGATCTCTTTTCTCTTAAAAATGCATTGCTTTCCATTTTCTCTTGTAAAAATATATCTTAAAGTCTTATGGAAAGATCTTTTAGAAGCTGTGTCATTAAGAGGAAAATACTTTTGACCATCAAATATACTTTAAAAGAAGATAATAATTCAAAGAACACATTTAGGATTCAGTATTTTCATTAATCTAGTTGAACTCTTTATTAGCAGAAACTTAAGAATCTGTGTAACTTCTGCCATTTGGAGAACATTGCAGATGAAGGTGAGTGGTCCTGAGATTTGAATATCTGATTATAGTTTTAAAAATCAGCTCTCAAATAGCGACTTCTCTACATTTTCCTGTATTTCTTGAGTAATAGTGAATTTCAGCAAACTCAGAAGTCCAACAGTGTTTTTTGTACTTAAGATTGCTGAAAAATCTCCACTCCAATATCTGACATTTTACACTTTTAAATATATTCTAATTCATGGTCATGATACAAAATTGCTATCATTAGTGCTGTCACAGGCCATGGCTGCAGGAAGACCATGACTAATGCTAAACTATCAGCACCCTCAGTGCAAGGCATATTCCCATAATTTCTCAGACTGACCATGGTACCAATTTCCACTGATCTCTAAGTCATAAAACTTTAGAATTACCCTGAGTTCATTAATAATGTATACAGAAACAGATCTCATTTGCAGTTAGAGTTTAATCAGACCCATGTCTCATAGGTAACAAGTAAACCACAAAATTATCAATGTGGATGTCAGTATTTATTTTTTTGTAAATTGTTCAGGCAAATAAAGAGCAGGGTTATCTTTTCCAAGCTTAATTTTCAACTGCCTTCCAATATCTGTTTTGGCTTCTAATTTAAACTAAATAATGACTAAGGCTGTACTTATGAGAATTATTTACAGCAAATTCACCTTTCATGGTAAGTTTCTGAGCATATCAGCACCGCTAGAATGCTTGTATTAATATATAAATACCTGAAATAGTGTAAGCTATGAAATCAACTCATCATCAGACTGTACTTAAAACATAGTACTATTTGAAGATTAAAATCAAAGAGGTATAACAAAGTTTAAAATGCAGAAAAAATGTACCAGATTATAAACCACAGCCTTGACTTTATTTTTAACTAAAAATCCAATTTAAAAAAACATATGCATATTCCTAAGAAACTAATTTGTGAAAGTATTTCAGGAAGATACTGTAATTTTAAATATTTTAAATAATTTTTGCTTTTCCTTGAATTTTTTCTTGAAACCACTAATTTGTTCATATACTTCTGATAATATGTATTTTTGCAGAAACAGACCAAAAGTGCTGAAAATCACTTTATTTTTGTCTCTGAAACATCTAAGATATTTTTTTAGTGAAGATGTATTACAGTCATTGGAATCACTGTAATTTTCTTGTTGGGCTCTGTTACAAAGCTGCAAGTTAATACATTAGAATAAAATATATTCTTTGTAAGTTTATTGATTACATTTTCTGTGGATTTCATGTACTGCATAATAGTGTTTTTTCTACTCCTTCAGACCTTGCTAAAATCATGAGGTTTTCTCTGAAAAAAGTAGTACTTACAAATATATGCTTCCACAATTTATGAGCATGCTTATTTTATGCAACCATCATAATGGACAAAGATGCAAAGGAAGCTTCAGGAAATGAATAATTTTCATAAAAAGGAAATTTTAACACTGTTTTTGAAGATGTTTTGGTGGTGGCAGGCAATTTAAAAAATTTTCAAAGATAATAAAATAAATTATTTTGAACAACTTACCTTTAGGGCAAAAACAATCATAGCTGTTGATATGATCCTGACAGACAGCACCATTCAGGCAGGGAGCTGAATCACATTCATTCATTTCTATTTCACAATACTGGCCTGAAAAACCTACAAAGGAAGCAAGATAGGCTTTGATTTTCTTCATCTTTATGTGTGCTTTAAACATGAAACTTAATTCAAAATGTTTTTCTGTGATTAAAACCAAGAAGGGCTAGAATGCATATTCCATTGAAAGGGGATGCTGGAAGTCAGAACTCCTACATGTTATTTATGAAGAATTACATTTCAGTAATTTCTAATTCAATATTACAAATACATGTATTTATTGCTAGAATGAAGCAATAAATGAAGCAGGAAGTACTTCCAGAAAGGGAGACATTTATCACAGTATGCAAGCAATATGCATATTTTCAAGTGTTCTTCTTGTATTAGAGTCACTTTAATATTTTCATAATACCTTTTTTGAATTTTGCCATGTTAATGAGAGACAGTACATAATTTGTCTCTCTCCCATCATCTGTTGCTTTCTACTGTGGAGATGAGCAGTTAAAAAAATGCAGAGAAAAACACAGTAGAGGCATAACAAGTATATGTCATACAAGTCAGGTCTTCAGCATATTTAAAGTACACAGCTTAATTACAAAAGATGAAGTATATGATGCTAAAAGAAAGAAAATAGACATAATTAAAACAAACATCCAAAGAGAAACTTGCAAGAGGAAAGGGTAAATTATTTTTGTAATATCCTACAGGTCCTTTAAGCACATTGTATTGGGTGTTGGTGCCCAGGTGCTGGCAGCAGGGACTACAGGGTGGCCTCTGTGAAGGAGAGGCCGGGGCTGCCCCATGCTGGACACAGTGGGTTCCAGCCAGCTCTAACTGACCCACTGCAGTGCAGTAGGGGCAACTTTGGGAAATGTAGTTAGGAAAGGGCAAAACAACCCATAGGTAGAGTGAGGAATGAGGACGAAAAAACGGAGTGAGAAACTGTGGGTACCAAGGTCAGAGAAGCAGGAGGAGGCACTCCATGATACTGAGCAGCCTGTGGAGATGACTAGGCAAGAGCAAAAACCAACAATGCTGCCTGTGGAGGACCCCACACCAGTGCAGATGCATGTGCCCTGAAGGAACTGCAGCCCATGGAGAACACATGCTGGAGTAGGGTAAAAGCGTCAGAAGGAAGGATCAGTAGAGGAGCAGTTATGGCCTGACCACAACCCTCCATTTCCCATCCATCTGAGTTGCTTAGGCTGGCGAGGAAGTAGAGGAGTAGGGAATGAAGGAGTGAAGTTGAGCCTCAGAAAAAAAAAACAAAAACCAACAGGGTTTGGGGAGGGATTGTTTTAATTTGTCTTTATTTCTCACTCAGCAAATCTACATTAATTTGCAATAAATTATACTGATTTTCCCCAAGTGGAGTCTATTTTGCCTGTAATAGTAGTTGGCAAGAGATCTCTCTGTCTTCATCTTGACCCATAAGCTTTTCCATCTTATCCTTTCCCACCATCCTCATAAGAAGATAGAATGAGAGAGTGGCTGGGCAGACAGCTAAGGCTGGTGCACTATACATATATAGCTTTGTTCTATGATTTTTCTAGATAGCTGTACTAATCTCTGTACAAATGTTCTGGGCATTATTTTTAAAGCTACACATAAATATTTGATGGAAGCTAGTTTAGTAATCTGTGTATACCTCAAGAGCTGAATATACACATACAGATATTTTGTTTTATTTTTTTCAATTGGGTTCTGCAACTGATTTTTTATACATGACCAACACACTCTACAAACAAGGCACTTCACAGTTCAATTGAAGGAATAAAATAAATCTTGTCTACTTTGTTATTAAAATTAAAACCAAAAAAACAAAACACCCATGTATGAAAGTAGAATGTTCCTGTTGGAAGTTTTCTTTTCCTTCTGGTCAATTTCTTTCCAAATACCTTAGAGTAATTATTAAAATGGAGAAAAAACTTTTTTTTTTTCTTTTTTTTTTTTATATTAGGTTCTCAGGACATGAATTTTGAAAGATGTATAGTGAAAGCACACAGTGGAACAGATACTTTAGTATGTTAGGAAATGCAAATTATCTTACATCTTTCTTTCCAATTTTGAAATAATCTTTAATGTCACTCAAACCTTATCTTTAGAAAACATTTTAAAAATCTTCCAAATCATCATGAAATGTCAACTTGTGAGATATTTGTGGATACCAGAAAAAAGAATTTTAGAGTTGATTTTTTTTGATAGCAAAATAACAACAAATGCAGATAAATAATGGAGTGTCCCAGTGCAAACAATGTGTGAGTTCTTTTCCCTCTTACTTGCAGAATAGATTTATGAATTCTAATATATGGTTAGAATGTCACATAAAATACAGTGCACGACCTGCCCAGAATACAAGAGAAGTCAGATATCAGACACGCCTTCAAAGTATCTCCTCTTCAGCCTTGTCTTAAACTGAACATTTTTAGAAGGCACCACACAATCATTACTATTTGTATTATTCTCAATTAGTTCATATCATGTATTTCTCATGATTCTACCTAACTGTCAAAGAAATTGTATTAGTGAGTAGGTTCATGGTAGAGGGTACAAATCATTAATATGATTAGTCCTTACTTTTTGAGGATGTACATGAGATTATATCACTCAAACCCTCAAAAGATTTGCAAATTCCCACTGCTTGAAAAAGTCCAACAAAAGTTGTTATCTTCTTCTGAAGTAATTTTAGTGTGACCCATTGACTAATGTTTGTTTTGTGGTCTTTGAAAAATACAGAAGCTTTTTTTTGTTGAACTGAGACTTCACTAGTCATTGTCCTGCTTATGGTTGGATAGCTGGTAATTTTCGTATTGACCTGGGGTTTATGGTTTTATTTTATGTCATTTATCATAACAACTTTGTATTCTTCCAGAAATAGATCTTCGAATATTGCAAACCCAACCTTGTTTAAACTGCTAAAATTAAGAATTATATGTGACATGTTTGACAATATAATTGCCAAGAGAAATGTCTTTTTAACACATGGTCACTATCACTGGCCGTTTTAAAGGAAAGAAAAATCAAAGAAACTAACCAAACCTCTCAGTCCATTTGTGATTCCATATGTGAGCACTAATGTTAGGAAGTGTGTGTCTCCAAACCCCTTCTAGTAATGATCACTAGCTGGAAAGAAACACAAGTTAGCAGGTGTCCAATGTGTCTAGTTTTTACAAAACTGAAGAATGCTTAGTAATGTTCCTCAGATTGCTTAGATTACAGGCCAAGAACCAGTCATTACGGAGAATCATAAAATAGTTAGTGTTGGGAAGGACATTTAAAAGTCATCTTGTTCAACCTACCTGCAATAAAGTGGGATATCTTCAACTATATCAGGTTACTCAGAGCCCTATCCAACCTGGCCTTGAACACATCCAATGACAGGGCATCCTCAACTTCTCTGGGCAACTTGTTCCACTGTCTCACAACCCGCATCATAAAAATTTGCTCTGTTACATCTAATCTAAACCTATTCTCTTTTGGTTATAACCACTTCCCCTTTTTCCTGTCACTAAAGCCCTTGGTAGGAAGTATATTCCAGCTTTTTTATTGGCCCCCTTCATAAGTTGGAAGGCTGCAATGAAGTCTTCCAAGAGCCTTCTCCAGGCTAAACAACACCAATTCTCTCAGCCTTTCTCTATAAAGAATGAGGGAGCTGGGGCTGTTTAGTTGAAGAGGAGGTCGAGGGGAGACCTCATCACTCTCTACAACTCCTTGAAAGGACATTGTAGAGAGGTTGGTGCTGGTCTCTTCTCAAGGGCAATTAGCAATAGAACAAGAGGGAATGGCTGCAAGCTGCAGCAGGGTAGGTTTAGGCTTGACATTAGGAAAGAATTCTTCACAGAAAGAGTGGTCAGTCACTGGAATCGTCTGCCCAGGGAAGTGGTGGAGTCACCATCCCTGACTGTGTTTAAGAGTTGATTGGATGTGGTGTTGAGGGATATTGTGTAGGGGAGAAGTTTGTAGAGTAGGACAGATAGTTGGAGTTGATGATCCCAAGGATCTCTTCCAAACAAAATGGTTCTATGATTTTTATGACAGTCTCCTGGACATACTTTAACAGGCCCATGCCTTTCTTGTGCTGGGTTATCATAGAATCATAGAATAGTTTGAGTTGGAAGGGACCTTAAAGATCATCAAGTTCCAACCTCCTTTGCCATGGGCCTCTCACTAGACCACATTGCTCAAGACCCCATCCAGCCTTGAACACCTCCAGGGATGGGATGTCCACAACTTCTCTGGGTAACTTGTTCTAGTGTCTCACCACACTCACAGTAAAGATTTTTTTTTCCTAGGATCTAATCTAAATATCTCCTTTTTCAGTTTAAAACCATTACCTCTAATCTTATCACTTCACTCCATCATGAAAAGTTCCTCCCCATCTCTCCTATAGGCTCCCCTAGGCACTGGAAGGCTGCTATGAGGTCTTTCTGTAGCCTTCTCTTCTCCAGGTTGAATCCCAACTATCTCAGCCTGTACTTATAGGAGAGGTGCTCCAGCCCTCTGATCATCTTCGTGGCACTCCGCTGGACCTGTTCCAGCAGGTGTATGCTGTTCCTGTGCCAAGGACTCCAGAGCTGGATGCAGTACTGGGGTCTCACCAGAGTGGACTAAAGGGATAGAATCACCTCCGTCGACCTGCTGGTGACACTTCTTTTAAGGAAATTCAAGATAAAATTTTCTTTCTGGGCTGCAAGCACACATTGGTGGCTCATGTTCAGTCTTTCATACACTACCACCAAGTTCTTCTCCCCAGGGCTGCTCTTAATCCATTCATCACACAGTACTGATATTGGTGAGTGCCCCAACTCACTTGTAGGACATTGCACTTGTCCTTGTTGAAATACCTGAGATTCACATGGACCCCCGTTCACTCCTCTCCTTTAAGCTATTAACTTTCTCAAGGAGAGCGGAGCATGGTTCCACCAGACTATCTCTTTCTCAAACTCCCTGATGCTTCTTAACTTTCCTACTTCCTCTTGTAGCTCTGCCACCAGATTGAGTAGATCTTCCACCTGGTCACACCACTTACAGCTGTTGCCACTGTCATTCATCACCTGTGAAAAGCTTTTGCATTTCCTGCAGTCTGAGACCTGGATGGGAGCTCTGTCTGGGTTGCCACATCCCTTCTGTAGAATGCAGTGTATATGGCTTTTTGCTGGTTGGATACTGTAGTTAAGCCCCTTCTGAGTGGGTGATAACCATCAATTGAACTAAACACTTGGGGTGTTAGGGTCACTATACCCTTCCTGTGAGAACTGCCACACAGTATGTCTGGCCATGCACTGTATTGCTGTTTTATTGGCATTGCTCCTGGTCACTTGTGCTTCCTGGGCTGCTTTATATAGACAAGGAGGTGGTTGCTGTTGCCCTGGCAATGCTCAGACCTCATCAGTATCTCCTGGCAGGTCTCTCTGCTGCCCTGGACTTTTCCTACCTCAGGAAAACCACCTGTGCTCTATGATCTGCCACTCTGCTGCAGGTTGGGCCAGCTCCAATGCAGCTCCCCTTAGCAACTGAGCAAACATTAACAACTCTGAAATTGTATTTTCTTTCCTGAAGATCCTCCAGTTTAAAAAAAAATAAACTAAAATTTTACATGTCTCAATTAGGGTAACTTGTCAGCAGAGCTATACCTTATTCAAAGCAGTCTGACTATGCTTGTGAACTAACTAGACCTGATATGGATGGTAAACAACATAGCGACAGGAGCTCACATATCTTAATGGGACAGCTGTTTAGATGAAGTGTCTAAGAAAGTGGTAGGACAAAGTTTGATCTCTGTCCTGTAATATCAAAGTTTACTATCTACCTGATTTAAGGATGCCATGATCTCATAGTGTCATTTTACTTCCAAGGCTAGACCTGCCCAGTCTGAGTCTTCCACTTGGGGATTCAGAATAGGCAACTTGCTTGTTGTGATTTTTGTCAGCAAATAACATTGTGTCAAAAGAGAGTGTTGCAAACTATGAAGTTTAACAGCAATGTCCTTTAATATAACTGTTCCACAGCATCTCCAAGTGCAGAACTGCTTTTTGTTTATTCCTTATGATTTTATCAGAAAAGTCCTTTGAGACCGCCTCCATAGTGTAAGTAAAAATCCTCATGATGTAAAGTGGTAGCTGATAGGAATTTTATTTGTGCAACTTGAGCACACAGGAATGTGCTCAAGTACTCAGCCTGCATATTTTTGTTTGCAATTCTGTGTAAGAAGAATTCTTTCATAAAAAAACATCAAAAAAAGAGAAAAGAATTTAAAAATTGGAATAGATTCACAAACTACTAGCTGTGGTTCCAGACTTTCAAAGGGAAATGAAATGGGTTTAAAATCTATTTTATATGACCTATCTAATTGCCTAATGAGTGAAGACATCTAAAACAATTCTTCAAATTTTTAACACAATCATTTACAAATATATTATAAGTTTAAACATCGTGTGAATGAAAATCTGAGAAGCAAAATTAATATAAATCCTTTATTATAAATTCTAGAAGATTACATACATACATGAATTATCACACATAGTTTTTCTTTAATTAATATGGAGTTATTTCTTTAATGTACTGTTAACTGGAGCTTTGAAGTACATATCAGATTCCTAGGGAAGTTATTCCTTTTTTCACAGGTGTCTATCAAAATTCCTAATTTAAAAGTCCATAACAGTGAGACTGGAGACACAAGCAGTGCCAATTGTGACAAGCTAAAATTTAAAAATTTTAAGTTGTGCTACAGCATCAAGTTAGCTCTACAGAAACTGCAAAACTCTGAGGATAGAGCCTTTCTCAAAGTAATAATGAGAAGGCTGTGTCTTTCTTAAGTATCAGATATATAATTTCAAGGTTTTGGTTTTTGTATCTAATTGCTCCACAGATGCACAATCAGACGTTCAGGAAAAGTTCTAACAAGGTAACTCTAGACAGCTTCAGATAGAATAAATGTTCAAGAAGTTTGACTGTTAAAGACAGATTGGAAACTTTATTCACTCCTTACAGATCCACAGCTTTCTCAGAAACCACTTCAAAAATCTTTTCTCAGAGGACTGGAATCTTTTCTCCAAGGACTAGCAGAGAACAGATAACCAATACCTGCTTTCTCAATTCTTTCATGTTTTATTATATTCATTAATAGGTAGATAAAACATTATTGCTCTAGCAAGTTTATGTTTAGTAGGTTTTGCATTTCCTTCTGCATTTTCTATGAAGTTTAGCCTATACCTTAGTAATTTTCCATACAATATGTTTGAAATGAGGAGGAATGAAACTTTTGTCACTTATTTAAGTTAAATATTAAACAACACTCACTACTGTCACCACTTCACACTGCTTTTCTTCCCTGGTAGGAGGAAGGTAAGAATTTCCTGATGTCGTAGAGCAAAAGAGGAGGGATGAGAAACAAAGCTATAATGAAAAGGGATATTCCTTTATGACAGTGAGAGAGAAAGAAAATTCTTCAGTATTTTAGCTGCTGTTGTTAGCCACCAAAATGTCAAGTTACATCACTTTTACTTTTTATAATAAGGAACCTTCATAATTTGGCCTCTTTGAAAAATTCTGTATGGAAAAGATGAGAGAACACTACTCTTCTGATAATTTCTCATCTTTCACAGTGGCAGTAGCCATCTTTTATCCTGTGTTCAACAAAGGGGAGGTCACCCAAGCAAAAGAAAAAGAAATAGATAGAACAACTTATTAGAAGTGCTCAATAATGGAAGGACAAAAAAAAAAAAAGAAAAAAGAAAAGTATTGATCTCATAACATTTTTTCCACAATGTAGCATTACATCTCAGAAAAAAGAAAAATAAAGAAAAAAATAAAGAGCTTTTTCAGACTAACAAGAGACCCACAAGACCCACACAAATCACAAGGGAAAAAAAAAGTATCACTTTCTGAGAAGCCCTAGTTTAGAAAGCAGCCCTGTTAAACTGTGATTCACTATTTTCTCCTCTGCAAAGGTATTCTGTACCATCATTTCCATATAGTGCACAAGAAGATGCACAGCTCAGTTGACCTCCAAAGATTAGTCAGCTGAGATCTCTTGTTAGATTTCTTTAAAGATTGAAAAGGAGACCATCAGCTTCCCTCAGAATGGAGAAAATTCCAAAGACAATGAAAGAATTAAAATTACCAGTCAGAAAAACACAATAAGATTTTTCTTAGTAACGCAATATGAAGATTGACATCTCTAGAATGTCATCCCAGTATAAACAGAATAAACAATGGCTTGGAATGAAATTGGATATTGGATAGGTATTAGCAAAATTTATGGCAAGAGAGGTTGCTATGTTTTATTTTTCGAGTGATAAGAAATTTCTAAGAATTCAGGGAAACAAAAGAAAAGTAATTGAATTATGGGAGACACTTAAAAGAATTCCCTAAAGGAAGATAGACTATGTTCATATCTTACATTTGCATTGTTCTAAGTTATGACCAGGATGACCTTATCCTAATCATAACACTAGCTAATAACACATAACTAATTCCACTTAAGGAATAATAATAACAGCAAACTAGGAATCTGCATGTAGGAGTAAAATAGAAAATATATTCAGATTTTTCATCAAAGGGAAGAAAGTTTGAGTAGAAGAAGTAAAAAGTTAATTTTGAAGACTTGAAATGGAAAACCCGTAATTTCATTAAAAGGTCCATATATACTCGGTTTAGACAAGCATTAAAAAAAAGGAACAAAATAGAAAAAAATATCTGCATCACCAAAGTCATCAAATCAATAAACTAGAAGACCCAGCTGTTGTAGTTTAACTCTGGCCAGGAACTAAGCACCACATAGCCACTCACTCACTTCCCCCTGGCAGGACTGGGGAAGAATTGGAAGGGTAAAAGCAACCAAAAACTCATAGGTTGAAATAAAGATAGTTACCTTACCTGTAAGGTAAGGTGAAAGTACATGCAAGGAAAGCAAAACAAGAAAGTCATTCAGTGCTCACGTTTCTAATTTAACAAGAGATAGAACCATACTGCATTAAGACTGTCTGTCTTTAGCAACATTTCCAACCTGGCAGGAGCAGACTATCTTCAGCACATCTTGATCCAATATGCAGTTCACTTACTGATTGAACCTGTAGTATTACTTATGGATTATTTATTTATTATTTAGTTATATTATTTATTTCTATTTATTTAAGAGTGCTTTTTAAATGTGTGAACAATACCGAGATGGAAAAAATAACTTGTGACAAGTGAATAATTATTCTTACATCATAGGTTGTCATAATTTACTTCTCTTATGTTTTCGTTTACTATTTTATTTCTTTATTTGTTTTGTTCTGTTCTTTATATATTACTTGGATTTACACCCTCAACTGTTAACAGGCACTAGTCAAAGGACCAAAATCCAGCAGTAAAAATGTCATTATTTAATTTTTAATTTTGGATAAATAACAGGGTTGCACTGATCACTTTGACTCTGAAGGTCAAGATTCCTTCTCTACACACTTTAAAGTTTATATTCCCCGTTAAAATATTTTTCTAGACCTTGCTCACATAAAACCATAAAAGCATGCCAAGTCAAAGTAAAACTTCTTTATTTCTATTAGGAATCTTAATTTGGGTATTGACTTCCCTAAAGAATAGTGGGAGAAAAAAGAAGAGAAAAAAGAAGATGGATCTTAGTGACTATCATCTCCACAAACATTACCTGCTTATAGCTCATGGTCCTTCAGCCTTGTAGGTGACCCATCTGATTAAACCTGCATTTACCTCAGTTAATCTTTGTATTGCTACAACCTTAAAGTAAACAAAAGAATATTATATAGGGCAATAGCTTATGAATTTACTACCATAGGGGACATATCCATATGGACATAATGGGAATCAACAGGTTTCTTGAGTATAGATCATGGTACTTTGATGATAGAATCATAGATAGTTCACATTGCTAAAAACTTTACCACTTAAAAACCCCTTAAGATTGATTCTGCCCTCACACCACTGTTAATCAGAGCAATACAGCTGAAACTCAGTGTAGTTACCTAACACTGCTGTAAAACTCGTGTATGTGTATGAAACCATATCCTATGATTCTTCAAACAGCATGATGTTTCTGAGCAAAACACAATGTTCAAAAAATCCAAGTATTTGGAAATATTTCATTTCTTGCAAAGTATTAAAACTTCTGTCCCGGTAAGCTACTAGGCATTAGGGCATAACACACTTATTAGGGCACTAGGCTGTGATAAAAAGATTTTACTTACTAATTTACTCATATCAGCATGTGCCTAATATAAAAAAAAAAAAAAAAAA
>VZTM01026656.1:0-11680 GCA_013400555.1 Jacana jacana
CCATTCTATGATTCTATGAAACCTATTGGGTTCACAGTGGCTCCACCAACTCAGCTAACATAGCCCCAACCCTCCAGCTGTCTGAAGGGGTGTTAAAACCAAGGGCCTAAAGGTGGCCTAGGTCAGAAGGGCTCTAAGAAAAGTCAGCATGGCCTCCACAAGGACACTACACTGTTCCTGGCAGCGATCTCCCTTTCCTTTTCTCCTCCTCACTTCTCCCAATAGATTCAGGGAGGACAGGCTGAGGAAGTTGGGTTTGTTAACCTGTAGAAGAGGAGGCTCTGGGGAGACCTAATAGCAGACTTCCAGTACCTGAAGGAGGCCTACAGGACGGCTGGGGAGGGTCTGTTTACAAAGGCCTGCAGGGACATGACAAGGGGCAATGGCTTCAAGCTGGAGAAGAGCAGATTTAGATAGCATATCAGGAATAGGGTCTTTACTATGAGGGTGGTGGACCACTGGAACAGGTTGAGGCCCCTTCCCTGGAGATAGTCAAGGTGAGGCTTGATGAGGCCCTGGGCAACCTGGTCTGGTTGGGGTTGTCCCTGCTGACTGTGGGGAGGTTGGACTAGATGACCCTAGAGGTCCCTTCCGGGCTGGACCATTCTATGATTCTATGATTCATATCCAGGCAAATGGGAACACACAGAGTTTTCCTCACAAGTTGGGCTGCTTGAAAAATGCCAGGACATCCATGAGAACAGGGGAGTAAATTAATATTTATCCACCATCCAAATGAGTAACACAGGAAAGAAGTCAAGTCTTTGTACCTCACTTGAAAGGATCCCTACAGTGATGCCCTCTGGTAAACCATATCCTACCCTGTCAGGTCTCATCCTGGTGTCCTGCTGATTTTCCTGAAACTCCAGAATCTGCAATAATTTGTTCAATACACTGATATTTCATTCAGAAAAATAACGAAGTCTAGTTTTCACAGTTTCATGTGAAAGATTAAGAGCAGAATCAATACACTATCTAAAAATCTCTAAATACACACATAAAAGGGGAATGATTTTTCCCACTTTTTACATTCTTGAAGCTTATATTCTCATGTTTGAATATAGCACTACCGTGTCCTTGAAGAGACCACAGGGCCTCTATCTTGAATGACCTATGACTTGCATGTGACTCCTTAAAAGTTTCTTTCCCCAAGTGCTCCACCACCCCATGTTCCCCACAAGCTCTCTGAAGAAAGGTCACTCTTTTCATGTTTGCTCTAACTCACTCTAGATTTGCCTTCTGAAAGGGATAAGAGTAGTAAAGTGTGACATGTTGGGCTCTATCCTATACTACTCTTCTGCCCCTGACTGACTATCATAGAATCACAGAAATGCAAGGTTTGAAAAGACCTACAAAATCATCTAGTCCAACTGTCCTCCTATCATCAATACTACCCACTAAGCTACTAAATCATGTCTTGTAGCACCTCAACCAGACAGTTCTTGAACACCACCAGGGACGGTGACTCCACCACCTCCCTAGGCAGGCCATTCCAGTGCTTTACCACTCTTTGGGAGACAAAAAATTTTCCTGACATCCCTTTGGGTAGAATCTTACATTTTGGAAAGAGGGAACAGGAAGCTATCAAGTGCTGACTCAGAAGATAACTTCTTCCTTAGCTCTTCTCAAACACTGGTTGAACTTAGATGTTTTAAAACTTCCCCTAATTGCTATTTCCCATAAAACACAAGTCAGGTGCAGGTCAGCAGACTGGGGAAAGTCACGCAGGAAGGGAAGTTATTGGTTATCCTACATTAACTGCACTAAGCCTTGAGACTTTTCAAAACAATTCAATATGAATTGAAACTCTAGGATTAAAAAAACCCAAACAACAACAACAAAAAAGGTTTCATCATGTCCTCTAGCACTTGACTGAGATTTACACATAGCCAGAGCAGGATGATACCTTTTGGAGTGAACCCTTACTAATTTCAAACCTTGATGAGCACTTGTGCTAGGCTTAAGCAGCCTAGAAGCTGCACAGCACAGCACAGCACAGCACAGCTGAGACACAACAGCAGTACTATTTCAGTATTATAGTTCTCCAGCTCCTGCCCACACTTTATTCTGCAGCCACTAGATTAATCTTTTGATTTCACAAAGGAATTTAAAAATATAAGTTTTGGACATGCACAATACTTTATCATCTATAATTCTTCACAAAATATACTGCATAATACAACATCATGAATCTCCATTATCTGGAATGGCAAAGTTCCTGCACTAGCTCACTTGAGTATATGTTGATTTTGATCCAACAAAGAAAAGAAGTTAAATAGCCAGGCCAAAGAAAAACTGGGAGGCCTAAACAACACATCATAAAATAAACAATTACCAAGTCAAACAGCTACTGCCAAGAAAAAGCTGAGAGGGAAGGGTGGCAAGGCTCTTTCTTTCATTTTCTTTTCTTTTTTTCTCTTTAACAAGGAAAATATAAAAAAAAACAAAACCCAACTGCTTAGAAAACTGACACCTACATGCAAACGCTGCTTCAAAGCTTTTAGCACAATCTCCCAGGGCAGAACAATAGCAGCTCTGTGCTCATAACCAGCTCAGGCTGTTCCAGGCAGGAAGAGGGTGCCCTCGCCTTTTACAGCAAAAGTATTCCTCTCTGATGCTCGGGTCTATGAGATCTGGCTCAACCTCTTGAGAATTCATCATCTCCAAAGCAGGACAATGGGTAGCAAGTAGGTAATCCAGTGACAGGGGGCTGCGGTTAGATTCTTTCAGCAACATTTGCCTACCCCTGTCTTGCTCAGTTTCTGCTGCACTCAGGCCAGAAAAGAGGTAGAACCACATTTAGAGATAAAGCCGCATTTCAAAGCACCCCTTGTTTCTCCAATGTCCTTACAGAGCCTGCAAGGGAGCAAAAGGGTAACTGTGCAACAGGTATTCTTTATCTTGCTAAATAAGAGGAAAGCACGTATTGAGCAAGAGAGCTGTCTACCTGTCAAAAAAATCCAACATAAAAATGAGCTGTCTGCCATCAGGTCTATTGAAAAAATCTGAAAATCTTAAAGTAGGCCAGTTACAGAGGGTTGGCTTATTCTGTTCAGGGAGCTGGACTGTGTTACAGCTACCACAGGATCTAACATTTTGCTCTCCACAGGTTGCCCCAAGGAGGCCTGACCTAAATAAGAATTTATCAGATGCCCCAGGGTCGACATTGATCCATTCAGGGCTTTAAACATCACTCTTGAGCTCTGGGCTCATTTCAGCAACAGAAGTTAAAAATACCATTCTTCTATGAAAACTAGCTTCTCTCAATCAGGAAAATAAAGACAGCAGGGACAGCAGCCATGGCAAAGAGTTGGAAACATTTCCTGCAGTGAGTTATGCGAGCTGCTGTGGCTTTTCCCCAGTTTTATGTCATGATCAGAGAGGTGCTCATTGCGTGACCTGCATGTGGCCATCCCTATCACACATCATGAAACTCATGCAAGCACCCCTGCTCTGCACCTTGGCACATACGATCCCATCCCAGGTGGGAAAAGCCCAGGGAGAAGACTGCAGGAGTTCATGGTGCCACAGATCCATCCCTACACAGGTCCAAGTAGTCGCAAGAAGAGGGCAGAGGAAAGCAAGCCATTGGTTGGATAAGCTCTTCTGGAAGAAAAGCACTTGACACCACTATCTTAGTCTGGCATGCCGTGTAACATACATAAAAGTTCACCACATGAGTATTTCGATCAAAAGCATGGTTTACATTGTCACCAGAGAAATGTCTTATATCTGTATATTCCCTCCACAACCAGAAAAATTAACTGCCTGCAGTAAAGTGCATAGGCTTTAGTTCTGATGGTGGTTAGGTTTTGGGGTTTTTTAAGATACCTGGTGACCTCCTGTAGTCTTACACAGCACAGTAATGTTCTTCCACTTCTTAAAGAGGACGGTGGAAAAACAATACAACAAAGCTGTTTACATCAGTTGTAGCAGTTGCATAGAACCAACCTGTTTGCTCAGCTCTTCAAATCTCAGAGCACTGTGCTTGAAGTACCCCATCACACTGGAAACGCACGTTCTCTAAATAAACCCGTGCAAGTTCTTTCCCCCCCAGCAATAGGTAATTTTAGTGCTGTAAAAGACTTCCAGGATTGCTTCTGCACACCAGTGCAAAGAGAACTGATGAGAGAAATGCACATTCATAAGATTATAATGCAAGTTTTGCACTACAGTAAAAGAACTGTAGCAGTTAATCCGTAAGGGTCCATGACTTGCATGTTAAAAGGAAAAAACTTGCTGGCAGGACAAAAACATCATCAAAACCCTTCCCTCCAAATCTAAAACCCTCAAGGGAACAGAAGATGTATGTCAAGTAAGTTATTCTAGACATACTTCTACATCTTGCAGTGTAAGTGGAGATTGTGGTGGGATACCGTCTATGGTAAGAAGCGATCCATAAGGGATGTAAGTTTTGACCATCACTTACAGAAATTGTAAATGATACCAAAAAGACTCAATTAAAATAAAATTAAAACAAACAAACAAAAACCCCACACAAAAACAAACAAACAAACAAAACAACAACAACAAAACCCCAAACACAATAGAAACCAGAAATAATGTTTCACTGGAAATGTTCTGAAGTTACCTCTTTTTCAAAGATCTTGAAACCTTACTTTAGTGTAAAGGTAATAAAATCCAGTGAAAAGACACTTGTTTGCTCCTGACTTACACTCAATGCTGGCTGCTCTCCGCTGGGATGCTCCTCACCTCCATATTTGAGAAGAGCAACAAAGGGAAGCGATTCAGTTAAAACGCTATTGGGGAAGAAAAGCAAAAAACCCAAAACGAAAACCCCACAGGTTGGGCTTCCTGCCAAATGCCTGTGGCTTCTCAGGACCACAAAGCAAACAGCCTCATTTCTGTTAGGACACCTGCAACAGCACAAATGTCATCAAACCCTTAAACAGTTACTGACCTGCCAGAACAAATGTCATAAAATGAAATTAAGGCCCATCATCCAGTTAAAAGGATTTCTGAGGGCGATTTAGAACGGCAATCTATACACTCTTACCCGGGGCAGTAAGTGATTAGCAGCTCTGTCACAGCTGATCTGGCATCTTACAGCCCTCACGGTGCCCAGGGCTTCATGGGGCGGGGAGGACATCCATGGGGCGGGGAGGACATCCATGGGGCGAACCACCTACACTCCTGTTAATAAATACTGACTCCCATTCCAAACTCCAACTTCAAAGCACTGTTTACATCTCCTTGGAGAGAAAAGCCGAGTGACTTCCCTTCAACTATACTCATCGGTGACAAATTTCACTATCAGTAAGTTGACGTGTAATTACAACCATCCATCCATAAAAGCTGGGGGAGGGAAAGGGAAAAAGGGACGTGTCCTTATTTCTCAGGTGTTAAGGAGAGAATCAGGGATTTTTGAAGAACCCACAAACTGGAGAACAAAAGTGATCAAAAGCTTCTGGCTGTGGTTTCTTCAGCTATGTATCTAGGTCCTCACATGCATATGCATGCATGTGGTACACCACTGCTTTAAACGAGAACGGGGAATTACTAGATCAAGATGACCCTCACCTCTGAACACAATGGCGCTCGCACCACCACAGGCATCTCAAGTGATGCCGTCTGGACTCGGCTCCACTTCTTGGTCTATTCACCCAGGCAACGTCAACTACTGGTTAAAGTCACGGAGATGCTTATCACAGGGACTCCACCACCTCCCCGCTTCAATGCAAAATGTTGCCCAAAACCGCCAGCAGTTTACGAAGCAAAACTTCCCTCTTCCACTGCATTTAGAAGAACCATATCATTGGCAAAGAGCAGCCCCCTGCCAAAGGCTGGTCTCTCTTACTTAGCCAGCCCAGGAGCCTGTAAAAGAAACTGCAATTAGCTCAGCAGTGTCAAAACCCCTTGAAGGCTACAACCCAGAGATTTCCAGAGGAAGTCGTTACCCAGACATTCACAAGACGTGTAGTCTACCTTCACAGCAAAAGCTGCAAAATAAAGGCTATAAGATTGATGTGAAGGAAATGAAAACAAATGGAAATAGTTTAGAACAGAAGTGCTATTAAAAATGTGAGGTACAAGATGGCCAAGTAATAATATTTTTAAGGAGATAAAGATAATACTGCAAATTTATCAACAGAGAATCAAATCATCGTATTTCAAAGTCTTTTCTCTCAACGTTAAAAAAAAATGTACACGGCCTATCAAGCAAACACTGAGTCATGCAGATTTCTCCACAACAACTGGAAAAGTAGGTGTCTGTTTGAGGATAATCTGTACAAAACCTGAAATTCACATGCATTGATTTGATACCCTGCAGTTTTAGACAAATAGAAGGGAAAAGCCAAAACAGGAAGCTGAAAAAACCTTTATCTTGAATTGAAGAAGCAACTCAAACTGAGCACCATGCCAAAACCAAATAAATACGATTAGCTCTATAGAGGGTTTTGTTGTCTAATAGTGACAACAAATGCAAACAAATTCTGCAAAATCAGAGCTGATGATTTTAACAGTTCATCACACATAAGCTTCCCTAGCATCAAGGGCAAAAGAAGACGAATACGTACATCAATTAAATTTCCCCTTATACTATCACCCAACAGCTTGTGATTTATCTTTTTACCCAAATCAGAACTTTTCTATGAGAGAAAGTGGAGGCATTATTAAAGCAGAAAGGTCAGTGGTACTAGCAGAAGGGAAAGAAAATCTCAGAGGCAGATGAGAAGCAATAATAGTAAAAGGGTGGCGTTCTCACTGCCATCTCATCCGAAACAACTGCTCACAATTGAGTAATACCCAAAAAGCCTTCCTCGGAGAGACGGTTACAGGGCCCCATCCATACACGTTGCTTCCTTGACATCCAATCTACCCTGTGTACAAATTAAGAAGGTATTCTGGCTGCTGATCTGGGAAAAGCAGTGCCGTCTTTCAATTAGTGCTTTTTCATCCTGCGCAGCGCAGCCAGTAATAACAATTTATTTTATTTTCAAGTCGGGATTTATATAGGCTCTGCAAAGTGCTTAGCCCTTTGAAGAACAAAGTTCACCCACCAAGCCATGCTAAGAAAAACACAAAGCAGCTTAAGAGAATGTGAACTTGCAAGTTTTAGTAACAGTTGCCCAAGCTGCCGCGGGACAGAGAGCCTTTTCAGCACTGCAGTTGGGTTTTACATCTGCAAAGCTACACAAGTCCAAGAGGAGACAAAACTCCAGGTGTCAAATAGCATCCTATCTCAACTCCCCAACTTTCTTCCCTAATGTGGAGCCTAGAAAGGACGAAGTAAAACATCCCAAAATAAGAACATAGGGATTTGGTTCTTATCCAAGAGCTGAGGTATCTGAGAGATCAAAAGGAAATCTCCTGGTGTAAAACAAGATCTGCAGACCATGTCACCAAGGTATACTTAAGTAATTGCTGCTTCTGTGTAGTCTGAATACACAGAACAAGAGCCTTTCATCCAAAAAGAGCTCCACACAAACTCCTTTACAAACCATAAGCAGGAAGGTGTTGGATGGGAGAGGGAACAGCCTCAAAACAAGTGGAAGAGGTGACAAGATTATTCTCTTCCCTCCAGAAGAAACAAAAGCAGCTGGAATGAAGGGATGCCAATGGTGGAATATTAAAACAAGGTACATAGAGACGGGAAAAGGTGAAAAAACCACTGCTGATTAAAGCCAGGCACTTTGCAAAGGGCAGGCAGCTCTTTTCTTCTACAACAACCATTTGAAGCAGTTATGCTATGAGGAGAATGTTTTCCGCATCCCATTCCTGTTCTCACAAGCTCTGGGCAGTTCGGCAAACACTTACTTGCTCCAGGTAAACATAAAATAAAACTGATAAAGCATTTGTTTGGTTTTTGCTCTGACCAGCATTATCAATTACCACTGAAGCACTAAAACATTTGGGCCACCGCAGCTTACTTTTCAAAGTTAATTAGTAGTAGAGGTCAACACACGAAATCTTTCAATAAGGATATAAATCCATGTGATCTGACCCACTCTGGATGTAGCTACCCATATGCTTTCACTGGTGACAAAAATCAATCTCTCCCCTCCCATGCTTGCATGTCCCATCACCATCCTCCCCAGGCTAAGTCCCACAAACAGAAGATTGAAGCCCACCTTGACCTTCTGCACAAAGGAGTGGGCTCATCTCAGCTTCCCCCTGCTGCTGGCACCTGGATCCATGGAGGTGTTTGGTGCAAAGAGGTAGGGCACCAGCCCACTCAAAAGGGACCTCGGGGGCAGGAAAAGCAGGGAGGAATTAGGTTTTAGCCTGATCAATCCTCTGATCGATAGGAACAGCAACCAATTTACAGAATGAACCAATGGGTAATTAGTCTGTGTAAATGAAAGGGAGAGAGGGGAAAAAAAATCCAGAAGAGAACAAGAGTAGCTCAAACAGACTGCGGAGCCAAACGCCACATGAGTTGCAAGCAATCCTCAGTTGCTTGAATTTATATGGCATACTTCCATCCAGAGGCATGATCTGTAGAAGGCAGAGGAGATTTGGGGTTTGTTTTCATTACTCCTAGGGATACAGTTGGGGAGGATGAGGGATGAACATCCTTGGCTTCCCCCCTCAGCAGGGTGGCTGCAACAGCAGCCTGAGAGGGTTAGACAACACCAGGGGAACTGTAGTCTCACTCAGTTTTCATGGGAAGAGCAAAGCTAACACTGGTTCAAGTCAAGGCCTCAGATCTCAAACAAAAAGAAGCCCTTTTTACCTGGTCTTTTTGCAGACCACCATTTCAGTATTAACGTAGTGGTTTAACCCATGTGCAACAGGATGGTGTACCAGGGTTACACACTGCTACAAGGCACCAAAGGCCAGCAAAACTATGCCTGGGGCTACACAGCCATCAGCTCTCAGAAACTCAGGGCTGGAGCAGTGTTAAAAATGCCAGCTATTCTCAGGCATGACTCACCCGATAGCAATGCAAGGGAGCCGGGCTCATTTGTGCTCCGCATCTCCTCAGGAGCAGGATCCTGGCACATCCCAGCAACCTTTCCTCCCTGCTCACAAGGTCACATTAAACCAAAGTGCACACCTGAAACCATGCAGTGCCTGGGGGCCCTGCTTTTCCAGTCCCTAGAACAGCAGGTATTTTCACCTGTTTGAGCAGATCCCCCCTACATGGTCTGCAGCAAGGAAGGCACATGGACTCCATCACCTCCTGCCCTGGGCAGAGACCAATTTTCTCAAGCAGACCTCTCTGTGAGGCCAAAAAATTCTTCTCACAAATATAAACATCCAGCCTACTGGCAATGAGGAAGCCGCTTCTAAACTTCAAAGGTTTATCAGCTGTACTTACCCACTCCAATCACTGTTGTACCTGTGCGGCTGCGATGCCGTGCAACAGCGAGGTCATTTTGGCAGGCTTTAAGCAAGTACAGAGTTGGTCTTCACAAACCCCAGTTAAGATGTCAACAACAGGAGAGAGAGAGTGCAGATTTTCTCATTGCCATTAATCCAGAGGGACTAACGGTGTGAGACAGAGAGAGAAAATGCAGATGGTACTTACAATGCGTACACTTGCATATCATGTCTTGAACCTTCCACCAAGAGGGCAAATCCAAAGAGTAATTTCAATTTAAACTTACCAAGCAACTACTGCACTGGGGCATGGGAGCAATATGAATCACGTTCCACCTAGTGACCTTGTGACAAATAGACTCGCATGTTATCATTAATCTGTGGAGCCTTCATGAGGTCTTTAGGCAATTTTTAGCAGCAATCTAGTAACTACCTGATAAATTTCGATACATTCTGATGTGCTTGCTTACTGCTGTGCAACTTTCATAGTATTACTAAGGTGTAGCCTACTTCACCGTTGTAAATTGACAGCCACATATTACTCTTTGATAAAATAATCTTTAGACTTATTCTAAGTACATTTTATTTGTGACTGAAAAGAAAGTAAGCAGCTGAGCTAGCAGAAAATAAATCAGACCAACTGTATGAACTGATCCAGTGGTTGAGCTCAAATGAAAGTTCTGCCTTCCACTTAAAACAATGTAAGGGATGGTAAAAGTCACTTGTAAATGTGCAGCAGAGCAGAAATGCTCTAAATGCCAACTACGTGAGATTACCTGCACTACCACAGTTATTTTCTGCTGAACAGTGCTTGCATGATCAGGTTTCACTGTTGCAGATCACGCTGGCACTGCTCTGACAAAAATCACTCAGGGTGCATGGGACTTTAAGTCACATCTGAGAGGCTCTGCATGCTGTGTGCATGGACCTAAACCACTCCTTTCTACAGAACCAAGGATTTCTCGTGGCTGCAAGTATATCTTTACAGATACTCAGCCAAGCATATATCAATGCAATGCCATATTCCAGAGTCTGAGGTAAACTGAATGCTCTGAGGCTTAGTTAAGCTTTGTTAAGGAATATGGAATTATCAAAATACCAAGTACAATAGCTGCTGCTATGCCAAGAGATCACTTGGTCAAAACCAAACCAGTTAGGACTTATGTTCCCTTAACACTGATAACTGACTGAAGTAAGAGCAACCACAGTAGGTGACAAGACACTGCTACAGGAGGATGGATACAGCATACAAGCCAGAAGAAAACTAGAAGTCCTGCTGGTCCTCTCAACAATAAGGAAACAGAGACGTAACAGCAGCTAGAGGGGAGTAGAGCTTCAAAATTATCAGACACCCACAAGAAGAGAAGGATGGCATTTCACTCCCATCTTCCAAATCTATCAATATCAAACAATTCCACTCTATAAAACTTCATAAACCTGAACTGCTGTAAAGTATATGTGCTGTAGGGTTAGAGCTGTTTTGCGAACTACAATTTAGAGAAGGATGAGGCTCCTCTTGAAACCATCACATCATTAGGTTATGACACATGAGTTGGGTGTAAAATAATCAGGTGTCTGACATCGGGTCCCGTGCTTTTGAGAAATTCAGCAGTATGTTTCAAAGGCAGACTTACCTTGCATTCACAGCAACACGGGTCTACTTTTAATGAACCAAGTAATTAGCAACTCTATAAAAAGAAGGGCATCCTTGAGTGTTAAATATCAAAAGCACCAGATTAATTTGCAATTTAAAGGACAGAACTGGCAAGATGCTGGGCACTCTCTGCTCTCATTTGGAGCCTGTGGAAATTACTGGCACATAACACTTTTCAGGGTCAGATCCAAGGGAAGAAGCATTCATCTGATGTTACCACTTCACTTGGAAATTAGTTAAACCTCGGAAATGACAGAAGGAAAACTAATACTAATTTCACTGCAGAACTCCTCATTTTCAGGAAAGGTGTTCTGGAAATATGAAGTGTCACAAGAAAAGCTCCTCTGCGTTTCCAAAATGCTGCTGTAAACTGCAAAGTCTTGTGCAAATCAAGAGACATCTTGAAAGCTCTTTAGAAAGCACAAAGATTTTCTGCTGAAGCTCCTACGGGTCAAATATATGTTCCTTATTACTGACATGGATCCATTATTAATTCCATTTGCAACATCCCATACGCTCATTTCTCTCAACTTCTTCTTTACCCTTTTTACTCTTCTTCACCTTGCCTAAAACTCTGGAAATTTTTACATTTTTAACCAGTATCCATACAAAAAGAGGGTCAGAGACATATATTTTTTTATTTTTTAATAAGCTAAAAATTTACACCAGCAAGTCTCTGAGTACCTATTTTATATCTATATCTATATAGTTAAATTCAGACTGCAATGTCTTGCATGA
>VZTM01026656.1:11724-60733 GCA_013400555.1 Jacana jacana
AAGGACATCCGTGAGAAGACAGAGCCAGAGAAAAACTCAAGACCAGCAAAGCAACAATTCACTCTCTGTACAAGTTCAGGAGACAGCAGATGGAAGTAGCCAGGATGGTGCAGGTCAGCAGGTTCTCCATGACACCTCTCCAGACTACAGGGAGGAACAAACCAGACATCACGAGTTGAATTTTAGAAAACTTTTTCAGAAAATTGGAGAGTGCCATGTATTCCAAAAGGAAAAGCTCCCACTTCTCAAAGAGTTAAATTGTCAGAAAGGGAACCCAATAGCATCCGAACTCTGTCCTGTTTCCATCGTTACTATTCCATCCCTTCCTTCAAAGACCTGAGAGACTGCAGAACAACTTGTGAGGCTTGCAGCCTGCCGCTGAACTGCTAGGTTTGGATTCATGCCTTAAAGGCTCAGGACTGGCATAACTGAATCTTCACATTTATATTTAGCTGTACATTGAAATTCAGTTGCGCACCTGGAATGTGAAATGACCTACAGATCTCCCATTCCTTACAGTCCTCACCCTTACACCAGCGGTTATTGTTTGCATGGAGAACAGCAATATATGGAATAAGCCAGTGACATTGATAATTTCTGTTATTTGTCCCCTGTCCTTCATCCCAAGTTTCAAAGCCAATCTAACTTGTTGGGATCTCACACTTCGGGTTGCCTGGCAGAGCTAATGGAAAAAACCCCACAACTTATCTCCCAATGTACAAACCCCAGTGATTCCCCTCTGCTTCTCATAAGAACATCTGGAAAGTAACACCATCCAAGAGGATTGCTGGAGGGTAGGAGGGCATGAGAAGGGAAAAATCCTTCTGAATATTTGTGCTATATTTAAACTCCAGGCCAAAGCTTACACTTGGAGTGAATGTCTCTCTGCTGTAGGAATGCAAAATTCCAGGCACTGAACAAGGATGTGCTAAGCTTTTCACAACATGCCCCTAAGAAATGGCATTACTGAAAGCTTGTAAAAATGGAAAGTACAGTGCCTCCATCTTTCATTGTAATTGTTGCAGGAACAGAAAATAGGGAGCAAAAGGAAATTTCACGTGCACTATGGAAAAAAAAAATCTCAGTTTTCAGCATAGAAAGTTCCTCTGCTTTGCAGAAATACCTTTTACAAAGAAGGTGCAAGCAGAGCACGGAGGATGCAGTAAAATCAGACAAAGACAACTTTTCATAAGAAAGTGTCTTAGTTTGGAATTCAAAGTTCACACAAAATTGGAACAATATCAGAATCAATAGTCAGCAAAGGCCACGAGAACTACAGACAACTAAGTTGGGGAAAGAACACTCAGGACATGCAGTTTCATTCATGTTACTGTTTAGGTTCATTAATTTAGGCAACCATCTTTTGAAAAACCAACTGGCTTCCTTTTCTTAGTATCATCTGATCTGATTATGGTTATTTGTCCAAGATGCCTAGAGCACCTTTGCCCCCAGCCTATAGCAGGAGCAAAGGTGGTGTTCATGCTCTGTACAAAGAGAAACATAGGGAAGGTCAAGTCAGATACAAGAAGACTGCACCAGCTTTTTGGGAAAGCACATTCCCAAGATGAGCAGTTCATGGAGCCAAAATTCTCGTGGGGACTAGTTACCATATCTAAATTCATTAATATGAAAATTAAGTCATTACCAAAAGAGCTTTGAGCTTCTTAGTTTGAACTGCCAGTACTCCACATTAACTTAAAGAGAAGTTAATGCATCTTCCGACATGAAGTAAATAGGTGGGAGCTGCACTGAGTGTCAGGACTAGGGACCCCGTAGGAGTCATCCAGTAAACTTATCACTGGAGATAATTGCCCTTTTGGTTTTCATGTATGATTGGGAGATAGTGACTTTACTCATTGCCAATTCAAGATAAAGATATGTCTATGCAACACCTACACGATACCCCAGCTCACCAGGGTACCAGAAGAGACGTGCTACCAGGAACACAGAGGTTGGGCTGATGTTCTATACTGAGGAGAATGAAGTCTTTTACACAGATTTCCCTGTTGCCACAGTCATAGTGCTATTGCTGTTTCCACACCTAACTAGGCTACGCTAAGCTGTCGGATGCTGCCCAGACATGCTCTTGTTCATATCAAGACGACTATCCTTACAGTAACATAAAAAGTCTTAAACAATGACAGATACCCTACGTGCAGCAGAACTCATACTGTGGAAAGTGAACACAGCAGATTCTTCTACTTCCTTTAGCCTCTGTACTTTTCCAGTGTCTCAAGTGGTGGCTAATCTGTAGCACTGAGGTCAGAGGGCTTAATGTGCAAGTTCAGAAGTAAAGGCAATGTTTCTAAAATGTGCAACAGATAAAGGGGGAATTCCAGGACAAAGACGTATGATTTTAAACATGGCACTTTCTTCTTCCTTTAATACTTTTTACAAAAAAACAATCAGCAAACAATCATTACAAAATTATGGCTACATCTTACACTCGGTGTACACTAATTATGGCCTGTTAATAATTTAAAAATCCTCTCTCTCCCTAATTTTGTAGGACTTTATCCGTACCCAAACTCCTAAACATCTGATTAATCCCTTCAACCCAAAAGCCCGGTTGCCATAACGTGCCTAGTGGTGTCTACGGAGTCACTCACGCACCTCCATTTATTGGACTTAAGCTTGCCTGGTTTTACTGAAAATAGGAACAGGAGAGTAGAAAAGTCAGTTTTACAGGTATTCTGGTCAAGGTGGAAAGGCTTTACTGGACAGAAAGGTTGGGCCTCGTTAAATTTCTGGGGCTTAAAGCAGCATTCAGGAATTTGTTTTCAAATGAGCTCTCCAAGTTTGCTCAGCTTGAAACACTAACTATTATGAAAGGTACATCCTGCCAGCTTAGTTCACTGCTCCAGCTGGTTGAATAAGCCCTTTCAGTGGTTGGTTATAAGATCGAGCTTTTCCAGCATTTACAAAGGCCACATGGTTGCCTCTTCCCAGTCACTAAACTGTGCTGCACTCACCAATAATATTTTCCATCTCACATCCAGTTATACTGGCACATAAACATTCATCAGTGTTGACTGCGCTCTACAGAGCTTGTACAAGGGTATCAAACCTCTAGTAGAGGGTTTGGGTTAGTTTTATTTCAGAAAACCACGTCTTTCAGAGCATTGCTAGGTGAGGCGGTGTTGCTTTCTGCTGCATTTGTTTTCACATGCAGTCCTTTCTGAGTCACAGGCTACCCTCTAAGTGGTGTAAATTTTCCTGATGTTAACAGCGAGAGTTTTAATTAAGCCTGCTTTTCGACTCCTCACTCCACTAGTGTACATGCCATTGTACTGCAAAACCCAGTGGTGACAAACCCTGCCATTGGTTTTCTGTGGGTCGCAAGGAGAGCGACCCCCCCGTTGCTATGCAGGATCAGGACTGCAATAACAGGAGGCAATGAATTAAGTGAGGTCCTATTTTTTTTCATTCTTAAAAAGTCACACCATTGACCAGCTTATCAGAGAGATAACTAAATGACCATATTTATTGCCATATTTGGTAATATAAGTAGTGGAACCTATTATGTCATTCACAGCTGTATTTCATGCAGCTTAAAAGTTTAAGGAAAGGACTCACCTGTACGTGCAAAGTTAGCTTGCATTAAGATTGGCCTGAGTTTAAAACACATTAGTTATGAGCAAGGAGTCCAAAAGAAATATAATTCCTAAAGCGTTGCCAGATTAATAGGAGCCACAAAAAAGGCACTACGAGTTGGAGATTTATCTGTTATTTAATTAAAGTCTTACTCTCAAGTTAACTTCTGCAGATTCAGAGCGGTTTATGAATGATGAAAGTGAACGTGCCCTTGAAATCCTCCTTGACCACAGCTTTAAAAACACCGTACCAGAGCAGAGGCATCCCCTTCTGCTTCAGAGGTGTTTTTACCTTGGACCTTTGCACAGGTAGCCTAGTGCATTTGCATCTCAGACAATGGAATAAAAATCTGTGTAACTCATAAAATGCTTCTGTGGCAAAGTCACAGGGGAGACGCCAACAGAATACAACATTCTCCCTACCTCTCCTGGAAAGGTAGAAAAAGCTAACCCAAAAATATGTCAGCAATTAGGTGCCAAGCAATTTGGCAACTACCTGACTCAGAAAGAAATTCAGAATGGCTGTATCAAAACATATGTTTCCCATCACCCTGAGATTTAAGTGCCCTTATTACTTTAGGAAAATTTTTCTGTTTCTAACAAATTGAATGGGCCTTAAGATACCTGCTACGACACCAAAAAAATCGTAGCAAGGTGTGATTTGACAGTAAGCTGACATGCACACTGTATTGAGAGTATGAAACAGTAGTTCACCAAATAATTTTTCGATGACAAAAGTAACTTGGCCATCAAGAAAGGTCTCCAAAATCGACAGCCAGACACAGATTTCAGGGGGACAATCACCATCTGCTTCCAGCCAATATGGCCAACGATAATTTCTATCATTCTGAAAACTGTATAAATTCAGCAATGTGATTTTTTGCAAAAGTGCTGGATTTTGACTTATTTTGCTCCTCCAGTTTATCTTCTCTGAAATGTTCAGTCTGATGAAAAAGGGCTGGTAGAAAGGACCTGCGTGAATGGACATGAGAAGAAATACCACCAAGGAGGATTTAGTTGCCAAGATTCTTCAGCTGCCAAACTTTTACCTTAGTACTTCCCTTTACTTCTCCTCTGCATGGTAAGCAGATGGATTTACACTTCAGTATCTGGTGGTATCGCAAATCAGTGAATCTCAGCTTGACTGAAGTCTTGGAAGCAAGAAACCAATTAATTATTTTAAGCTTGCAGAAGGCAGACAACCCAGAGGAGTTCTGCCAAGCAAAGATGGAAGAGAATTTATGGATGTGATTGTGAACTTTTGATAAACTGACACTGGTTGGAAAAGGTCTGGTTCATTTCAGAGTGATGGGAATAGTTTCCAACATGTATAAGAAAAAACTGTGATGGCTGGCTGGAATAAAATCCAGTTCCAGCTTCTTTCTCCAGGTGTCTCAAATCCTCATTTTTACCTCTGGATCTTGCTCTTGAGTAATCCCAGTGCAACATGGGATAGGTCCATCTGCTGCTTGTACTTCAGCTGCAGGCCAGCACTTTCTCTCCTTCACTGCACTATAATGCTTCACACTGTGTTGTTTCTTCCATTTCCATAACCCAAACATCACTTCAAGCCTGGTATTCTAGATGACCTCCTGTTTTCCACAGTGAGCTTTTATCTCTTGCCCTTGTTCACTCTTGCAGCTCTTTTCTGAAATGTCTGCCAATTAGCCAGCTATCTCCTTCAGGGCTGCACACCAAAACCAGCCACAACATTCCAGCGGTCTTTCTCTAACGCCACATGCAGACGTAACGCAGCCTTGCAAGTCCTGCCTGGTGTTTTCCTGGTGGTGGGTCCGTGGAGCACACCAGGTATCATGATGGAAGAACCACGCTTGTAGCTTCTGCTCACCTGACTATCAACCGTGAGAGGGCATCATATCACATTGGCTTTTTGTCTTCTATAGACTGTAACAGCGAGGGCAACTTAGCACCGAAGCAACACAGCAGTGAAAAGCCAGCAGGGAGCCTGCAAGCAGGGTGTTTTTCCACATATTTGTCTGAAGTGTACTAATACTAGAACTGACTAAGTAAACAGATCCTCAAGTTGAGCAATTAATCTCTTTCCCTCCTCCCACCACGGGAGGTACACATACACTCTCATACCGCACTCATTTCAAAAGACCTCCCTGCTTAAGCACTACATAGCAGACACGCATGGAATGAGGTAGCCAGTTGCTGTGAAATCCTGGGCCAGCTACTCCTCACTTTCTTTGCAGCAGTAAGGCCGACTGACCAACTGGTAGACAAAGCTAAAGATAAACCTGGTTTGGTTATTTACACATTCCCAAACCCAAACCTGATAAGGGTCCATAATGATTAACAGCCAGCTGCTGAACAGAATCACAGCAGTCCAGAGTTCATAAGGACTCAAAGCAGAGTGCTGCTCCTGTGGGAGATCACAGCAGCAAACAACACCTACTACATGCTCAGTTTCCAGCAACCTGTACAGAGGTGAAACCCCAAGTTCTCCCTCATGGCTAATTCTAGTTCATTTCAACTATTTGTGCTTTTGCAGTCCTTGCCTCTACCCTGTTAAGGAGGTGAATTTGCTAACATCAGGGCCTAAAATGCCCTTTTCTATTTTACCCATCATTTAACTTAATTTAATGTCATTTAATTCTGTTGTCTATTAGCTTCCCCTTTATCAAAGTCAAGAAATACACCAGGGTTTTGCAAAGGCAAAGCAAGCAGACTAAGCAATAATTTCATTATGAAATTCTAGCATCACTAAACAACACACACACACACACCCTGAACTCCTGTTTCTACATTTCCAAGTTTTTCCTGTGGGAAAGGTTGTTCTGTACTTTCCCCACAGGTAACTTAACTAACACCTATGGAAAGTGTACTGTCAAGTAAAATTCACATATAGATGGCCCCTAACGCTACTAAGTCTCATCCGGAGCAGTTTAATGGTACTGCTTCTCATGGAGAAGACATCAAAGAAGAAATTTCACCTTTTGAAGGTGCAAATTTCATACCTGCCATCAAAGCAGCTATTTTGAACACCTACTCTTCCAAGCTAAAAACCTTTTGCCAGTTTATGCCGCTTACACAGAAACGAGAGAAATTGTGCACATTAACAGACTGAAAAAGCAGCTTCACAGCAGTAGGTCCTAGCAGATATAATTCATGTAAGGAGTAAGAACAACCATATGACAGAGGTTTTGTTCCCACCCTGTATATTAAAAGCATGCATCATGGGTTTGCTGCCACATTATTTTTAAAATGCTTAGGGCCACATTGCCCTGTTTCTCTGCCTAGAAGCTCAATACCGATTTGTGGCTGTGGACAAATGCCTCTAACTCTGTACCATAACAAACCGTAACTCTGTGTGTCTAATCATGGTGCTGGTTTGCTTTACAAACTGGTTTTGTGACAAGCTGAGGGTCCAGTTTAAACGATGGTGACACAGTTCCTGAAGAATGCTAGAACGGATGCCCCCTTTACGCGGAGAGGTTAATGGGGAGAGGTATTGAAAAATCAACCGCGTTGGAATAGCTCCACTCTCCCTGCAGACACGCTGATCTGAAATAAAAGTCACTTTATTCTGAAAATAATTATTTCCCTCACAAAGCTCAGTGGTAAATCTGGCCTTGAAAGAGCTGGCTCTCTTTTCAGCTCATAACACAAAGAACCACAGAATATGAACTTCATGCAAGTAACTTGCACGTAGAAAAACCAGAAAGTTGCTTGCCTTGGTAGACACACACACATACACACAAAAAAAAGTCTTGTTTTTTTATCAAAACGTACTTGGGGACTGTTATTTGCCTTTTTACAACTGATGAGCAACTCGGTCCTTTCAAAGTTGATTTTGATATGCTGAGCGTCTAAACAAGAGACACAAGCAGCCCCTTTCTACTCCTTGCTGGAACACAAGCGTGTACGCAACTAGGAAGAGGCCCTCATTTGCTTCTCCTGAGGCAGGTAGCTGGAGAACAGCTAAGGTTTAGGACTGAGCAAGTACTGGAAAAAAAGCTAAGTAGAAGCAGTTTACTGGCAACAAATTACCAAAAACCCTTGAAAATAAATGAGAAAATTGTGGCTCCCTAAGCACAGTTCATTGCTTGGGAGCCCTGTGAGGTTGCTCAGCAACATACCACAATTACTGTGGGTCAAGTCCTCGGGACATAATCTAGCCTATTGACTTTAATTCAACTACCTCTGGCATAAGGTACTGCCAACTGCGAGCAAGAAGAAAACAGAAGCGATGCAGACTGGAGAGATCTCAGAAGTGGTTGGGAGGAAATTTCACAAAGTTTCCAAGTGGTTCTGACCTGCTCCATTCAAAATCTGTGTTCTGTGGTCACTCTTTGAAGGAAATAATTCAGAAACAGATTTGAATTTCAATTTTATAGGAAATCAAGAACCAAAGTCCACTGATGCAGTGAGACATTTTTGTGTTCAAACAGTTTTCCAGTACTTGGGACTCCCACTACAGACACACTCAAAAAAAAAAAACAACAAACCACCAATGTCTAATCTTGGTGAAGAATTCTTAGTAAAAATACTTTCCAGTCTATCAAGCACAGTTGTTCACAACAAGCTTGACCAGAAAGTCACCCTTTCCCCATGTGGATAACTCAACCCTTTCGAAACCCCTTCAGATAATATCATTACTGGGAAACTTCCCTGTAAGTCACATATTGAATATATCACAATGTGACTCTCCAACCTTTCAGGAGGACAGAACTGCTTTGAGATGTATATATACGAGTTTTTTTCAGGGAAGGACAGCTATAAATAGGAGATGAGACCTTGGGATGGCATAAAGGTCCACGGAGTATTTGGCTTTCGTGTGTAAAACACATACAGCAGCTTTCTGAGCCAGGCTGCAGCATCCACGGCACACGCAGCAGCAGCAGCCAACAATCCTTCTGCACGAGTGTTCCTGGCAACGTCCTGAAAATATTAGCTTTACTATAAAAGAGGGGAGATCATATGGGTTGGAGGAAAAGAAATTTATTCAGAAAACATTTTCTCTCCCACAGGAACCGCAGTACGATTTTTTTAAGCCCAGACTTATAAGGAATATTAGTCCACCCACTGAAACCCATGTATTCTTGCAGGCCGGAGTGGGAGAGTGCTCCCCCTCAGAGAAATGCTTAAGAGTCAACTTTACATCTATTACTTTTATTAAAAATTCACTTTCAAATGCTCATCCAAATTTTGCTAAAATACCTTTCCTTGGGATGAAATTTGGGGTTGATGTTCTCTATTTAAACCACTGACAAGCAGCGATGAACCCACCACCTCATTGCATTAAACAGAGCGTGTAGTTGTTTGTGGATTTAGAGTTTTTGAGGGACGCAGGTTTAAAACTGATGGTCTGCAAGCTTGAATAATCCTAGACCCTGGTATTTGACACAGGCACATAAAATAAGAATGCTCAACATGGCCCCCTGGACCTGGCAGTCCATGGGCATCGCAGCCCAGTCAGCTTATTGACAGCAGCACGCTGCCATATGGCTGCTCCTTACCAAACCCCAGCTAATTACTAAATGACATTCAGTTTCCTTAACAGAGATGATTTTAGAAGAAACCAGCAGAAGCAGTAGAGAAAACTTTGACCATGAGCCCGTAGCGGGATGCACAGATACCCAACCGTAAATGCACACGCGTACAATCGTAAACACACACCTATTTCAGCCTTAGCCCTCAGGGAACAACCACAAACATATAAAATGCGAGCTTTGAAGCACAAATCAAGTGAGGAAAGCAGCATTTTGCTGGGGTCATTACTAATACAGGCATCTAAGTATCTAAACTAGTTTTTCCGAGGAGCTAGCTTGTGGTTTGAAGTACATTCCTTTCAAAATCTAGCCGTGGTCTTTCTGTGAAGGCTAGCGATAATTTTATCTCTTCTGAGCCTTGCGGTAATAAATGTTGACAGCCCCAGATGCCAGGTCCTTGGTGAGAGCATCTGTTTGTTTATTCAGGATTAAGTTAAACTACTTAGCCGCCATCACAGTAAATCCACCTCTCCTACAGACCTTCTTAGGAGTACTGAACAAAACAATGAAAAACCACACACCGCTGTGACATCAATCGCGTTCAGGGGGCTGAGAAATCTTCGATGATTTATTCTTGGCGTGGAGGGGTGAGGAATAGACGGCATCAGATACCAGGTGCTGCTTGAACAACACAGAATCCCCCCCAAGAAAGAAAAGAAAAAGAGAAAAAGGCAGCTTGAGCAGCTCTTTGTCTTGATTTCATCACATCACACCTTGATACTGCAGCAGACTTTCCAATGAGAGAGGGACTGTAAAGCTTGATCCTGCAGCCTTTGTCCAACAAGGAATGGGTTTAGATATCTAATTATGCTTTGGTATATGAAAAAAGGACTGCATCCTCTTTTTTTTTCTTTCTCCTGAAGGAATTCACAATAGGCCTTCACCATCTTTCAGTATGTGAAATGTAGAGACCTTTAGATTTAATTTCCTCTTCGTTAATGGCGTGAAGGAATGTTGTGCTCTTACTGACAGGAATGCAATTTGAGACTCCAAATTACCAGACCTGTAACACAGATGCTGTTGCTTCACATGGGCAAACTATTCTCACGTTTCATACAAAGATCTAAAGCTGTCAGTGCGTCAACACGTATGGGATACATATTAAGCAGTCAAACTGCAAAGAAAATATTTGAAAAGGGGATTTTCAAGGCATGCTGCACCACAATCTATTTAATTTAAAGACAAAAAAACAAAAACAAAAACAAAACCAACAGTCTGAAGATGGCAGAGCCAGCTTCCATTTTGCTATTTAAGGCAGCAGGAACAGTTTCTGGCTACTATCCTGAGTATCAGGGAGGTAGGCAAGAGTATCTTAATGCTACTGGGTCAGAGTTATTTTAATTGTACAAATAGGATTCTGGAGGCTTTTATTCTCATTAATAGGCGATGGATGCTTTATAGACACGGTAGCATGGGCTGCAGGATTAAGAGAATTTGAGTTTGATAAGCTTGCAGCCTGGGACCTGCTTGAGGTACTCAGGGACCCCTGACCACACAGGTACCTCTCTGGATTACCATCCTTGCTCTGCCCAGCCTCATTCCACCAGTCTTTCCCCTGCCCTAAGCTGGAGCTGACGTGGGAGGGATGGCCGGCTGGCTCAGAGCAGCTCATCATAACGCCAAACACCCAGCGAGAAGTGGGCGGCAAGACGGCAGGAGACTGCATCTCCGTGGCTGGGAAACCCATCCTCGGTTCTCCGCATCAAAGGAGAGAAGCTGCTTTGTTGATGCCGCCTGGAAAACGGCTTCTACCAACCTCCCGGGCTGAGCAGAGGCTGAGCAGACTTTGCACACCCTGAGGCAGAAGCGGCATCGGCCCAACGCGGTCGGTCCCCAGGGGAAAGGGCTCTGCGGTGGGAAAAGCCATCGGAAGCGCGTTGAGGATGGGCTGCCAGGAGACACTCCGAGGTCAGGGCGGCAAAGGAGCAGCTTCCGCTCCGCAAGATGCTCTGCGGCGCTTCCCCCACCACTTCGCAGAGTAAGAAAACGAGCGCAGGCAGGAAGAACATATGACATGTAGTAACATAAATTGACAAGTTCTCAACAGGAACGAAGCTATTTTTTTTCCTCCTTGTTTCTTTATATAAACAGTACGTGGTTTTTTAAAGCGCATTAGACTGACAGGGCACAAAGCATAAAATAGATAGCCATCTCCGTAAACCAGGATGGCTGTTATCAGATTGGCAAGACAAGAGGCCATTGTTTGAACTAAAATTACCTCTCCTGGTCTCCGCAATACGCTCCACCAAAGGACACTGTGTCCCGCTGCAAAGACACACTGCCCATACAGACATCCACTACAGGGGTCAGGAGACAAAGGTCGTGGAGAAGTGGAGGCTGGACCACTCACCGGGTTTATGGAGCCAGGCTGGCTCATTCTCAAGAGGCTGGGTTTGCACTCCAGCTGCGCAGCAAACGTTGAGCAGAAAGAGAAAGAAATGCTGAATGCTTCCGGATTTACGGAGCACAGGTTGCTGACACCCTCTGATGTCAAAAAAAGACAGCATTTTCTTTATCAACACCAAGTACAGCCTTGAAAGCTTCAAGTACCCACAGCCCTTATTCTACCCGGTAAATGAGCACTAGTAAGGATGCCAGCTGCTATCCCAGTGATTTTCACAGTACCATTCCTTATTCTACTCTATTAGAAACCTGAAGGGTGAGAAAGCTGGTTACTGCTACACTTATCCTTTTCTGTAGCACCATTCATTACTTTTCCTGCAGGCTCCAGAAAACTGTTTCTTGGGTACTTGTCTCACATGTAAACATTTTTGAATGGCATCTATCTCCCTTGAAACTTTAATTGTCAGAACATCTTGATACACACCCATCCTGAGGAGTCTGGAGTACCCAAGGTAAACTGTAATACACAAGGTCTCCAGTTTCAGGAGAAAGCCAGAAGCTTAAACAACTTTCTTATGGTGAGTTTGCCTTTGAAGGAAGAACACTGGAAATTATTTAGGACCTTCTATTTTTCAGTTACGCTTTCAAAAGCATACAGTATTTTTGAAAGAAATCTAACCTGACCTGAAAACAACTTGCAAAAAACTTAGGACTCCTGAAGTATAAGATGAAAAAGAACTGCTGCCTATCCCACGTGTTGATAGCTGGGACCTGGACGCAATAGAAAGTACCCCAAGGAAAACTGTTTCAAATATGGTTTGCAATGCAGTTTATAATGCTGGCAAACCGCATTATACCACACATGTCTAGGCTCAGAACCAGCAGTGGGCAGAGGACAGGGCAGAGCTAGGAATAGCTGACAGGAGTGGAAAGCAAAGATGGGATGGAAAGAACAGGGTGAGCTGCAGAAACCTGGAAGTCTGAGCTTGCTGCTAAAGGGATGCTGCTGCTGTGGGGATGTGAAGATGGGGGTGAGGGACTGCTGCCTGTGGGAACTGCAGCTATGGCTCACACACCCTAATAATTATAATCATTAATAACAGAAGGCTTCTAGGCATAGATAAAATTTACTACATAAATCTTATGCACAACAAAGCGTGCTTTCCTTATGGAACACACTTATGCACACATTATGCCCTACAGGGAGGCGTAAGGCATGCAGAAAAATACAGAGGGTCTTTTCTCATGGCCATTTAACAGGCAAGCATGTTATTGGTGGCCAAAGTGATCATTATTCCTGTTCCCATAGACTGAACAATAGGAAAGACAGGTTTGCACAGAGGTGCTGACTCACCTCTTGTTCATTGCTTGGTTTTGGTTTTGGCACAGCACAATGTTTAAATATACAGTATTGTGGCATGTTATATTTTTTTTGTTACACAGAATCCACGGAGTTTTGGCAATAGAAAACTGAACCAGGAATATAAATAAGTAGTTTATTGAAGACAGGAGTGTCTTGCCATGTAGGAAGTAAGCTGTTTAATGAGTGCAACCAGAGTCTTTTCTGAAATAACAGCTTTGATTAGCAGCAGACAGTAGTGGTCAGGGAAGTCACTGATTTCTTTTAATTGGTTTTATTTGAGATATGCACAGCATTATTTTTTCCACACATGAAATGCAAGTTTTTTACCCCCCAAGGTTTAATGATCAATGATCTCTGTATTTACTGCAGCACATCTTCAGTAATTAAGTCTCTTTGTTCTGCTAGGGATGGAAAGCCAGTGAATGAGTTTTCATTGAAAGGGTGCGGGGGAGATGAGTAGTGGAGGAGAAAGACTTTATACTGAAGGTTAGGGGGGAGGATTGAACAGAAATGGCTCAGGAGAAAGTCAGACACTGACTCACAGTAATTGAAGGGAACCAGAGCAGGGCTCTTGGCACTGAAAGCACTGTGTGACAACAAAAAACAACTTCAAACCTTCCTACTCCCACCGTGCACGGAAGAAAGAAAATGATAACAGCTCCTCCATCAGCACTTGAGAAATCTAGGAGTGAGAAATGCTTGGAAAAAGTCAGCAGTGAGGTTGCAGAGGGCCCACCAAGGAGCAGCTGGCTCAACTGTCGCTTGTCCCTCTGAAAGCTGAGGACACCAGCCTTGGCTAGGACAGGGGCACCGCGCAGATGAGCAGGATGTATCCCTAGGCTTTGTGCTGCATTGAGATTAAAAAGACCTTCTTGCTCTACTGAGGACAACAAACATCAGCAGTCTGGTTTGTTATGATCTCATGGTGTCACAGAGCAGCATCACCTGCTGCCCCCCCATGGGCTGGGGCACCAGGAGCAGTGCAAACTCCCCGTAGAGGGACAGGGCAAGGTCTGGCAGCCATGGCCCATCTCACCACCCCAGCCAGGAGCAGGGCAGCCGGGGGCAACAGGGTAGCCCCAGACATGGCTGGGCCAGGACATGGGTCTGGCTCGGGGGGGTCCATGGCCAGGCCAGGCTGCGGGGAGTGGGAGACCAGCCCTGCTGGGGCATCACTGGGGTAAGCCATGAGGGGCTGACATGGGGTCCTGGCCACATGTGAGTCCTGGACCCTAGGGAGGAAGAGCTACGTGATACATCCCAGCAGCAAGAACATGGACACGGTTCGAGGTGCCACTTGGGCTCGCAAAGGCTGGACACAGCCGGCCCTGTAGCCCACAGCAAACTGAGCCTGATATTCCTCCCATTTGCGCTGGAACAAAACAGCAACAAGGCTGTTTGTTGTTAAATTAAAGCCATTTGCATTTATTTCAGAGCTAAGAGACAAGCTGCTCCCCAGGCCTTGCTCCCCAGCAATGCCTGTCCCTACTACCGGAGGGGACATTTTACGGAGCTACTAACATGGCTGAATTTAAGCACAGGCATTAGCACGAGCAGCACACCAGCATTTAAGAAAGCCTGTGGTAACAATACTATACAACATAATTATTTAAATGGGTAGTAAAATAGGCCTTGCATATGTAAGGCAACACTGTAGATGAAATACGCCTCCTTCCTGTCAAAGGTAACAATTTTTAATGACTAATTTAGATAATGCATTTAAAACATGCGGTTTGCTGCGTAAACAGAGCGTACCCCGTGGACGGCTCGATTCGTAGCTGTTCAACATCTTTTCTCAGTTAACAGCAACCTGAAGGACAAACTTTCCTGACTGTTAATGATGAGAAAAACTAACAATCGCTGTCCTGCCTCAAGACGTCCACCCTCCAGCTGGCCAGGACCCAAACGGAAATTCCAGATGGGGAAGCAATTATTTATATATCTATCTCCATCCAGCCTCCCCCCAAACCTTCAAATTGCTTCTGACTAAGCGGGAATCACTCCTGCCGGCAACACTTTAAACACTGCTCTATCTTTACAGTAAGGTCAACACCAGGTTGTGCTTCAACTGGACTCGTGAGATTTTTGTCCATCTTACTTCCAAATTTAATTTCCTTGTGCTTGAGAGAGAACAATTCTCCAGTTTTGGGGTGTGTTGTTTTTTAAGCACACCATCTCACTTAAACCAGCAGTCACATTCCTGCCTACTACAACCTGCTGTTGCTAGTTTAATTAAAATTCTTTCATGCTTAAAAAGATATTTTTATTACTAACCATCAAAAAAACCCCAAATTCACAAGTACAAAAAAAAAAGAAGCCATTTTTACTTTAGGCTCTGGTTCTGTTCTCCAAGAGAAAAGGGTCTCACCAACAAGCACTCGCTATCACATTTACCCCCTCAAGTCTTTTTGTGGATAAACAACGAAGCTCACGTAATCTACTGACTAGATCTTTTACTTTTGGACTGAAATAAATGCTCCTTCTTGTGTAATGGATTAAGAGAGACTGGGGGGAAAAAACAATTCTCCTCTTAATTCGTTTCCCTCGTTGATGCAGAACAATTCATCATTTCATGCAGAAAATGTTTCTCCAAGTGATCCAACTTCAGATCAGAACAAAGTGTCATCTTTTCATACAGCTCTTGAGAAAGGCTTCAGAATGGGCAGTAACATTTCAAACAAACGATACTTATTCAGCAGTGGGTATGTTCCAACACAGGGGTTTTTTTTTAAAAAAAAAAAGTCTAATTGAGGCATTAATTTGGAAATACCTCTTTTCACCTGGAAACGTCTCTTAAGCCTGTAAACATCAAGCATTCAAATGCCATTAAGTGATCTCTACATAACATTAGGGCGCTATAAGTCGCTGCTGTAATGCTAGGCTATTGTAGCTGAATCCCTGAGGAGCTGTAACACACAAGGTGCAGACAGCAAGAGAGGCCTCTTCCAGAGCGGGCAGGGCAGTACATCTTACTTGCATTGAGCAGAGCTCCCAGAGGAATCCGCTGGCAGAGAGAGAGAAGCCACAGCTCAGTCAGGCAGCCATTAAGTCAATCTAAATAATCAAGAGCTGTGATCTGAGCGGGAGACAACAGGTGAGCAGCCACAGACTACTCTGAATTAGAGTTTTTCAGAGAATGGGCTACAAGGGATGAAAGTCACCCCCTGTGCCCAGCCCAGCAATGCAGTGTCAATCCACAGACTCGAGTGAAGGATTTCCAGAGGTGGTTGTATGATCCAGTTGGACAAGACGTGGCCCGTAACAGGAGAACTTACCCAAAGGACAACAGTCTGACGCAAAGGGTCAGACCTGGCAGCAGCTGTATGGAGCTGGGAGATGATGGACACGAGGCAGGAGCTAACAGAGACACAAGCTTCGAACTACCACCCTGGATCTGAAAAGGAAGATCTTGGAGACACCAGGGACAGAGCACGCTTTGCAGCTACCCAGTGACACCAGTCACCTCAAATAACCAATTATTTCTATGAAAAAAAGGTGGGGGCTTGTTTTTTGTTGGTTTTGTTTGTTTGTTTGTTTCTTTTAAATTATCTGAGGCAAACAAATGTGTAGAGCCATATATTTGGCATAATCCACAGTCTGTGACAATTGTAAGACCGGAGCTTTGCTCTAATAGATGCAGAAGTGTCACCGCAAATTTAATCTTCCTCCCTGAAACTGTCCAACCTAGTGGGCATGATCTGGGCCTCATTTACTGTGTCTGCAGCTGGTGAATCTATTCAAGCAACTCTACTTGCTAGAAAAATTATCATGGTAACCCTAACAGCTTTGTCTTGGAGCACCACTGCCGTTATTTTTATTTCAGTGGGCAACAACTCAGTCGTGCTCCCATTTGCCTCAAGAGCGCTTCAGTATTCAGCTGTCAGTTTATATAGACTAACAACGCATGCGAAGGTCTCCCCAGTTTTTCAAAAGGGGATCTACTGCCTTAGAATAAGTCAAAACCTAAAGCTAGACAAAGAAGTCTAAAGAATTTAAGGGAAATGGAACAAATCGGCAATATATGTATCATTTGAAGGTTAGCTTGCAATGAACTGAGTCAATGGAGGTTGAGTTTCAGTGAACAGAGTAAGGGCCCTGCAGAGAAACTGCATAATGCATATGAATTCTGAATGGCATGGAAGGAAAGCTAACACATGCCCAGGAATAACCAAAACTGCGAGAATGCGGCTAAAATCCTGCGAGGAAGTCTGGGGGGAAAAAGCACAGCAAACAGGTAACAGAACCTGCTTACTGTAGTTTTAGTTTTTGTCCAATCTCTGAAAATTAAATGCCCTGTAACACATGGCAGCAGACGCAGAAAGAAAACAGATGCAGAGACAAGAGCAGCAGATGCAAAAAGATGTTCTTTCTCATCAGTACTGCTAGCATTTGGTTCTCCTAAANAAGCAACAGATGCAAAAAGGAGTTACTGATGACTTGTTCTCTCTCATCAATACTGCTAGCATTTGGTTCTCCTAAAAACAAACAAACAAGTAACCGCTCACACTACCACAAGTGTTTAGGACAAGAGATGTCTTTTTCCTTGTCAGGAATGACTTGTAATGTCCTTAGAAAACCAGCTTTTGAACATTCCCTGCTTGAAAGCAATCTGCTCAGTTCTGTCACCCTGTCCTCTGGTAAAATAAGTCACAAGCAAACAAGAACATAATGCTGAGTAATCAAAGCATGTAGAGTTGTTCTGAGCATTCCTTTCCTCTCCACGAGAACTTATACCTTTTGATTTTATCTCCATATTCGGTTTACTTCTTTATCACTTCCTGATATGCTATAGGCTACCTCTTCCTGTTTCCGTGCCTAGGTATAACAAAAGCAACTGCTGGAAGCCTATTATCTAATTATCTTGTTAGATCCTGCAAGCTCTGTGGTGCTCATATAAGCAGATCACACGCATTATGGCCTCTCAGATTGCTTTCTTCTCTAGCACACGAAACATAACATTGGATGTTCTCTAAATGTGCTGGTTGTTCGAGATGTCAGAAAATCCTTTTCTTTTGTCACTGTCATCACTCAGGTTGTTTTGAGCTAGAAGTATCTCCTAGTTTAGCAAGAGCTGTAGGGCTAGAGTGCCTTGCCAGATCAGGGTCAGGGTGCAGCCCTGTGTCTCAGCAGCTTTTCCAGGTGTCAGTGGCCACTGGTGACACGCAGCTGAAATCCTCGATTTCCCATGTTGGAGCTGAGAAGGCACGTACATTTCTACTAGTGGTCACTTGCTCCCGTGTCTTTAGCCCTGTATACATCCAGATCACCATCAAATGACTTTGCAGTACTGACTATTTTGAAAAGCACAGCTGAACTTGGTCACTGAAGAAGACAGAGGAATTATAAGGTACAGAAGAACCTCACCTACCGCACAGTGGTGGCACCCCTGCATGCATGGACAGAAAACAGGGAAGGACTCCAAGTGGGAGAGCTGTCATTCATAAAAAACTTAACACTTCTTATAATCACCCCCGGGAGCTCTACCCCTGAAACACTGACAACTCAGCCAGTATGAATATAACACTCCAGTTCAAAACCTCAGGGTCGTTACCACTTCAACCTGCTCTCCCCATTGCTCTGCTAACTCCAGCTTGCTTTTGCCATGCTAATATTCTCTGAATCATTAAACTAGATGAAGCTGACCAACAATGTAATGTGGTTGAAAGAAACAGTCTAACATCGCTGAACTCTATGAAAGCTCTAGGACCTAGATTTCTTTTGTCAAAGCAAATCCAAAAAATAGTTTGAAAAACTCTGACCACATTCTAGCAGCTTTTAAAGATCCAACCAGCAATTTTTATTCTCTCCAGGAGGAAGAAGTAAGAAACTGCAACTTTATTTTCCCAGAAAATAATACAATGTGCTATTGTTTTCTCCCTTCCATGTGCCTCATCTGCTCTTCAATACAAAAAAATAAGCTTCAAACTCTTAACTTTACATTTATGTTATTCTATTCCTAATTTCCAGCAACACTTGGAAAATCCTTGTGAAACATCCCAATACAAATTCTGAACTGAACAGAACCTGGTTGCATATAAGGATAAAAACATCACTCTCAGACTGTACTTCTCACGAAACAGAGGCTACTCTTAACTACCATACTATATATAAACTAACCTATATTTCAATACAGCCTTTGTGTCCAGTCTGCCTGCTTGTAATAGGCTAGAAGAGGAGCGTGAGTTGAAAGCATGATCCAGTATGGCAAATCCTATCAACAGTCAATCCATTTCAGCTCCCTGTCTCTGATGTGACCCTACAGAAGACAGCAAAGTCTTTAGTCACCTCTCAGCTAGTTACAACCTAGCAAGCTTGGGGTACTGAGAGAACACAGCTTTCTTCTCAGCCTCCTTAACACCACTACTTTGTGCCCTGCTTTATTTTGGTTAAGTTTTGATTTTTGTTAAAATTACCTCAGCATGCATAGCTCTCGATACGGTAAAAAAATTATGTAGCTCTTATAAAATGAGGAGAAATATCTTATTCTTTCTCTTCCTGTAGCAGCAAGTATTGCAATGGAAAAAAAATACAACTAATTTTTGTCAGCTGAGCTTTTGATTTTCTAGAGGATTTTTTAAATCTAGAAGGGAGGGTAAAGATTTGAATAATGACATTAAATGTAAGAAATGGCGATTGACATTGATCAAAATTCTTGCTTATACTGCACTGCTGTGCTGACTGCCTCTCCATCCACAGAGCAGCAGAAACCAGTATGAAAGAAATGGAACAGTATACAATATATGAGGTGTATTTGATAAAGAAATGCAAGTCACTTCTAGTATTTTTATTTATTTTTTAGCCTTGAGAGTAGCTATGGCCTCCAAACCTTCAAATATGAATTCTGGGCCAAATTACTGTAAATGCAGCAAAAGAAATTCAGAAATGGAACTGATGCACATCAAATATTGGAAATACACAAGGCTCCTTTGTGAAGCAAAGTAACAACTGTACACTTAGGTAATTAGTGAGGAAATGTCAAGGTAAGGCTGTTAGAGTTTCATACTTGTCAACCTTGATTCTGCTTATTTTTGTGGTAAGCGCTAATGTTTACAGCCTATATACCTTGGTAACATGACATCAAGCTTTACAGCAAATGCACTGCTACTCTCAGTACATACTTAGCAGTTGGTTCTCAGCGTGTCTTTAAATATCATTTTCTACCCGTGCACCTGCAAGTCAGTACACACATCTATTACTATACGCCAATGTATTTGCATGTAACTGCATTTATCCTCTTGCAGTAATATTTATCTGACAAAAATGTGGAAAATGTTTTTGTAAGATCTATATGCAACCAACCAGCCCAGAAAATACCAGTATGTTCAGCATATTCAATATCCTTTGGAAAAATTAAGTTGACACACTGCTCAATGAACTCTCAAGTAGACACAGACACTTAAATATAAGTTAACTGAGTTTTCACAAGTAAATGATGGGAGAATTTCTGTTATTAATACAATATGGAATTTTTTAACACCTGTTGGTAAGGAAAGTGTTTTGAAAGTGGCACAAGGCAAAAGCAAAAAGGTCAGCCCCTCCTGTTCAGGCTAAGCTGTCTTCTACATTGAAAAAGCCATTTTTGTGAATCAGAAATACATCTGACATAGGCGTGCAGAAACCAACAGCTTTCACATTGGACGTTCTGATTTAACACTCTTGTTTCATCTTCCCCTGCCTCCCCTTCCTTCAACAGTAATCTTCCTTTCCTGCCTGGTGTCCTCAATCCTTTTGCTACATTCAGTATCTTCAAGAATTGCACGGGTGGCTGTACCTGAAAATAACTGTCAGGAGCAAGTTTCATGGTAAGGCATGGGTTTCTCTGGGCTTCAAGACATGAACAGGATAGAACTGAAAGCACGTCTCTCCTTTCGCCTCTTGCTGGTCCCCCAGGCAGGCCAACAATAACCCCCCCAGGCCCAGCAGAAAGACAGATAGATGTTCTCCTGGAGAAGGCAACAGGGAAATGAGGAGGAGAGCCCTTCCAAGTGGAGCTACCTTCCAGCGATAGTTCACTCAGTAAGTTGGGCTGGGCTGGCAGAAGAAACTCTCAGCACTGGGAGGACAGGTGGTCACACCCATGCCTCCAATGCTCTTGGAGCCCACTCTCACAATTTCCCAAGTTCCAACGTGGCAGATTAATATTAGCCTCACCAACTTTACATACACGGCAGAATTTCTCTGGCTGGCAAAGCAATGCCGGGAACCGATTCAGCTAAAACAGCCTGACAAAAACAACAACAACGAAAGAGGGGAGAATATAGAAAAGAAAAAAGAAGAAGAAAAAGGGTGGAAAAAAGAAGAAAGGAAAAGGTACAAAAAGATTAAAAGATAAAATATTCAAAAAGGGGGGCGGGGGGAGCATTATTATTGGGCTGGATTAAATCCTGATCAGAACAGGTAGCAACTCTAGGAATCAGAACATCAAAGACATAGCTCCTACTATACTGTCACTACCAAAAATGGGAAGCTTTTCCACAAGACAGGCTCACAAATGGCAGATCTTTACTGTAAACAGATCTGTACAGGAGATTGATTTGTTAATATTTTATAGGATCTGTGTTTGTAAGTGAGGTACACATAAACATCAATTAGGATAAATATCTCAAATGTGACTGCAGAAACGAGCAATAAAATGAAGTAATGATAGAAACTTCAAACACTTGAAACTACACATGCTTCGAATTTTACCAATGCACTTCAGTGATAGAACAGGGCAATGCAGAATCAACTGTAGGTCAAAAAGCATGACCTCATTTTCTACATTCCAGCTGACTACTGTGTGACCTCTACGTTTCCTTTACAAATTATCCAGCCCTTCCTTGAGTTGAGTGGATACAGAAGCCGACTTAAAGCTTATAAGCAGGGGTTTTGGTTTGGATTCTGAAAATTGAAGAGGTAATCAGCTTTAAAGAACAGAAATTGAAACCTCATTTTGACTTGCTTTTCTAGGTTTTCTGTAACCAAAATCTACAGCTTTCTTCCTTGAGAAATTACTTCTGTAGAGTAAAACTGAATTTACCAAACCAGATTGAAACACAGAGAGTCCACCTGTCGTGGAAGTTTCTCTACAAGCTCATCTGTAATTAGACAGAGAAATGCACACATGCTTTATGCAGAAAGAGGCAATGTAACAGTCTAATCCTGTGTAACTAGAAGCCAGTGCAAAGCCCAAGAAAGTCTATTGGAAATTTAAAGCTGAACAGATTTTGCTGGCTAACACAGCTCACGAAACAGCCTATCCCAGCTGACAGACACATCAACAAAACTCGTGTCCTGTATTTTACAATGAGCCCAGCTACCGAGGCCACGTGATGACTCTTAGTGCTAATCCTCCCTTTGCACAAGCACGTGGAACTTACTGAGCTGCGTCTTGCGTGTAGAGGAAATGTTCTTCCTTTAACAAGTATTACAGCTATTGATTATCTAGACACTGAGCTTCTCAATAAGTGTTTAAATACCAAAGAAAAGAGCAAACTCCTTTTGAAAAATTAAAATCTCTGCTTTACTTAATAAACACTTCCAAGTTCAGTCATTAAAATTGGGGAACAGTCTTCTGGCAGCAAACTATTGGCACAACATTTGCTAGGAAACTTTTTTTTTAAAAAAACCATCATTGGGCATGTTGTCTTTGAGAGCTGACCTGAACAGCTTAGCTCAGAGCTTGTTTCCATGATCACATTACCATTCATTACCAAAGTTCTGGTTCTCATTTCTTCCCTTATTCCCAGTTTCCCAAAGAGAAATAAATTCTAAGTATTTATATAGGGGTTAAGGAGAAACAAAGCCCAGCTTGTTTTAAGAGATTTTGAGATCATTTGTTTTGTAGGTGCAAATTCTCCATATAAAAGCCTCTGTGCCATGTCCCCAAACCCTCTCCCAACTCGAAGAATAAGCTATATGTTTTGCAGGCTTCCAGGAATATGAATAGCGTCCATACAATAGCTTCCCTTGTTAAAGGCAAGCAGTTTTCAGAGCAATACAACTGATGCCCTACAGACTTCTCGCTCCATACTCAACACATTCTCCTCACCACACGAACATGGGGTCCTTGTCCATAAAACTCCATGCATAACCTCCAACTGTGATAATCCACAGCCCGCATTTCACAACGTACTTACTACCAGTTCCCACACAGCCACAGCAACCCCAGCTCTTGCTCATGTTCTCTCATTACCCAGTGAGTGAGAAGCAGCACTGAGAATCACAGAATGATTAGGTTGGAAGAGACCTTAAAGATCGAGTTCCAACCCCCCTGTCGTGGACAGGGACACCTCCCACTAGGCCAGGTTGCTCAAAGCCCCATCCAGCCTGGCCTTGAACACTTCCAGGGATGGGGCAGCCACAGTTCCTCTGGGCAACCTGTTCCAGTGTCTCACCACTCTCACAGTAAAAAATTTCTTCCCAGTATCTACTACTCTGAATCTCCCCTCTTTCAGTTTAAAACCATTAGCCTTAATTCTATAGCTCTGTTCCCTAATAAAGAGTCCACATCTCTCCTGTAGGCCCCCTTTAGATACTAGAAGGTCGCTCTAAAGTCTCCCTGGAGCCTTCTCTTCTCCAGGCTGAATTACCCCAGCTCTCTCAGCCTGTCCTCATGAGAATGGTGTTCCAGCCCTCTGATCATCTTTGTGGCCCTCCGCTGGATCTGTTCCAACAGGTCCGTGGCTCAACTGATTTCCCACCAACCATAGACAAGACAGCTGCTGACCCTATCTTACACCTTTTCCATTAGATGGGAATAGACCTTTGTGTGTCTCTCCTCTACCAAACCAAGGCCATTAATGAAACTTAAGCTTAACAGCATCGAGTACTCACTCTCTCCCTCAAATCAGGATAGTTGATCATTGGCTTCAAAAAGCTCAGTGGAAGACAGATGGATAGATACAGCCATCCTATCAACCTCAGTTCCTCGGGAAACCAGGCTGAAAATAGCTCAAAAACTCAGGGAACAAATTGAACTCAAATTAACATAAATACCAACTGGAATGTTAAAACAAGTTGGCTCTTAAATATTATCTTTAAGAAACGATGTCACAAAGGGTCAAAATTAAAACAATATTTATATATAGCAACAGAAGAGCATTAATTGAATTGTAAGATCCACAGCCAGAACAGGTTGCAGTCTAGGGTGACATCAGTGCAGACTAATGTAGGATGCAATAAATGACATGACTGAGGAGGGATGTTTAGCATGTCTCCTGCTCATTCCACACATCATTAGCTTGTCAGAGTGGGTACAGAAAACATCCAGACTTCAATACCCTTTAAACAAAAGTAACTACTTTATTGGGTTTTATCACTTGATTCCCAGATTTCAGAAAGGTTTTATAATTTCCTTCAGTTAAAAATGTTAGAGCCTATTAGCTTCAACCATAAAAAAAATTGTCCCAGATCCTTCAAAGAGTTATACATGAGGCTGAATTTATATTAAAACAAAACATTTCACAAGCAAAGATAATCTCTGAGTTAATATTTGCCAAACTTGGTTTTCTTACTGACAGTGGATGACACCAAATAACCCTTGAGATTCACAGTGTGGGGAAAACCAAATATATCTTATATAAACTGATGTTTCTTCATGGTGACGTCTCATGGCAAAAAAATAGTACCTACTGCTTCCCAGCCATCCTCACCTCACCTCCTCTACAGGATAACTTCAGACAACATACCTCTAGAATCCACATGCCAAAACTTCCTTTCCTTCTTTTCTCTTATCTCAAGAATAAAATAGAATGAGCCTATGCAAAGTCCTTACAACCCCTTCTTCTTCTGGCACCTCAGGAATTTTGATGTTATTTCCCATCAAAACAAAATAATAAACCCATTGGTCTAAATTTAATAGAACATTAATAATCCTAACTTTCTATCAAGGTAAATAGGAAATTAGGACCTTAAATACTTCTTCTTATCTTAGTCATTTACATCCAGTCCTCAGATAGACCAACAGAAATACAAGGTATCAGTAGGTATCCTGATCTAGAGTGGCTAGAAGTTTATCAGAACTGAGGTGTTTTGGATTAAAACAAACAGCTCAAGTCTACAGTTTGGACTCAATAAATGTAGTGTTTCCCTAAATTCTTCCTTGCAAAACTTACAGTCTCCTCAAATATCTAGATAACCAAGAGAACTAATTTCCAACAAGCAAAAATCTAATATCACTGCCTGAGACTTCATGGATTCAGACAACAGTAACGCTATGGGGAACTGAGGAGAATTCTATTTCCCTACATTGAAAGTAGGCTCCCCTGAGAAGAAATATGCCTTTTTCTCATCTTTTTCAGACTCAAGTCAACTGAATGTCAACTTATTACTTAGAATTAATTTTTACAGATTAGATGGTGAAAGCAGGATCAATCCAGCTCCACTGAGGGAGGGGAAAAAACATAAAGAAGGAGGAATTTGGTAATTCTGCTATAATCCCCTATTAAATTTAAGTCATAACAAAAAATGAAGACAACTTGGTTTGCAACATCTTCAGCAAAGGGGGCACTGTAATGCCTTTGTACCTGTTGAGAAGGAACTGCGATAACTAAAGTGATTGTGTCCTGGAGAACCGTAACGCTGAATTCTTCCAAGGAGAACAATTTACAGGAGAAGAAAGAACAACACACTGTTGATGAGAAGGGAAAAAAGTGACTTGGAACAGCATTTGGCACAGCTTAAACAACAAAAAGCAGCAAAGAAATAGTGTAACGTTGAAGATGACTGGAGTAAACCGTACTTTTTTAGTCTCAATACATTCAACACGTGGGAAAACCCTTTTAAAACTATAAGCCACAGAAACATGTGTTTTGATTTAGTTTGCGTTGCAGCACACAAACATGAAAGACCATTGCCTGTATTTCCCTCTGGGACTTCTTTCAGGGAAAAGGAGTACTGTTTATAACATTTGTGCTACAATCAGAGAACTACAAAAAACCTTAGGTTGGATGGAAGCTCTGAAGATCATCTGGTTCAGCCTCCCTCTCACCCCATCAAAGTAAGGCCAACTTCAAAGTTAGATCCAGTTTCAAAGTTTGGTCTGGTTCCTTAGGGCCCTATTCAATTAAAGCTTTGAATATCTCCTCCACGGATAGAGACACCACAGCCTCTCTGGGTAAACTCTGCTAGTATTTGACCACCTTCATGGGGAAAAAGCTTCTTCTCCATCACAGTGATGCATCGCTGGCTCATGTTCAACTTGATGTTCCTCATGACCCCCAGGGCCCTCCCTGCAAAACTGCTTTCACGTACCTTGACAGATTCAATTCCAGGTGGGCTTCATCTTTCTTAACCTCATCCTTGCATACTTAGACCATGTCTCTATATTCCTCCTGGGTCTGTTGCATCTGTCCCTGCTTCCAACTCTTATGTGGTTCCTTTTTTACATCTGAATTTAGCCAGCAGCTCCTCGTTCATCCATACAGGCTTCCTGCCACCTTTGCTTTATTTCCTGTATATTGGGATGGATTGTTCCCAATAGGGAGATCCTGACATTTTTCCAAAAAAAGCAACCAGGATGTCCTCCTCTGAGCACAAGAATGGTCAATACCAATATGTGCGAAATCAAGCAAAATTCAAAGATATTAAAAACACGTTTGCTTTCTACTGTACAACTGAATTTTTGGAAATATCTATTCATATTTAGGATGTTATCCAGTGATGTTTTAAGGCAAAATCTACTCTGGCAGAAGAAACCAAGAACTGCATCTGCATCCCTTCTTTCAATTACCTAATTTGGTTTTGGGAATCCGATTTTTTTGGTGGTCGTGTTTTAAATGCTATACAGATTTGAGTATCTTTCTAGGGTGCCCCTTCCCATCCCAACCTCTCCTTGGGGTTGACAGTAGCTCTCCTGAGAAGAGTGAGATGCAAGTGTAAAGTGTGCCCAGCTGAGTCAAGAGCAGAGCTGAGAGCTCATGCTTGTGGGTGCGTGCTCTCATGTGGTTCTCCATCCATAAAATAAGAAAAAATTAACAATCCCTGTCACCCCTTAGGTGACATAAGGATAAATTAGCTAGTGCTTGTGAAACGGCAGTTAACTCTCCATGCAAAATGTGTGCCCTCCATTCACAAATTTCTCCAAACCACTGTGACATTAAGCACATTCAAAGAAAGGTTAACAAGCACAGCAGAGCTGGTTTTCTAGCTCACGACTCAGAACTGGTATCTCAGCCCAACCAAAAAAAATTCCAGAATAAAATGTGTTAGCTGAAAATTCAGTGAAGCTTCTGTATTTAGGTTACATTTGTTGAGAACGAGGAAGATGAACAAGAACACGGTTAAGATAACGCACAGCACCTCATCATTTAATTGAATCTCCACGACTTCATGGACTATTATTGTTGAAAAAAATTCAGAGACAAATTCAGGGTCAGGCAAACACCCTTAACGAAAAGCACTGTGCATATTTTAAAAACCCAGTCAGTATGGTAACAAGTGAATTAAAATTTTATCACTGTGCCAAAATACCATGAAACATCAATAACTGGTGGAACAAACTTCTCGTTTATACCACCATAGATCACATAGATGATAGAAACTCTTTTTTATGGAAAAGTTGATCTTCTTTGCTCTAGCTTACGTCACCCAATAGGGGAATGAAAAAAAAAAATACCAACCTCCAACCCCACTAGAATGTAATAGGATTGTGCTCTACTTGCCTAACAGGTACTGGTGTGAACTGTGCCTGTGTAACCAGGAGAGCTTTCCCACTTCCAAAATAGACACAATGGTGAACTTGGGAGCAGTAACCTGTACTACTTCTCATCCATCGTGTGGGAAGAGAAGAGTCAGCCCAGTACCATTGTCATCTTTCACAGGCAAGAGGAAGAAGGATGCTATCCCCGTTGGGACCATTGACAAGGTGGGCAAGGCACCTGAGAAAGGTGGAGAATCTTCATGTGAATGGTCTGTATGTGCTGCAAGTTGAGCTTTTCAATTTCTAACTGTGATACATGTGTCGCCAGGAAGGTCAGAGAAAGTTTAAAAGCTTAAAGAAGAAAGCTTTTTATGAACATAAGAACTACCAACATGATTCTTAAGTCTTTCCAACTGGATGTTTAAATTCCTGGGTTTGGCAAATGTGGGAGTATGTCTGTAAATGCCACACACACACCCTTTTTTTTTTTAATAAAAAAAAAAACCTTGTAAGTTGAAGAAGCAACAATAAATTCCACACTTTTTAAATTATCATGATTTCCATTTTTCTTTTCCTGTTTCCTCCTGCATCTGATTTTGATATTTGGGTGGTTTTAATGACTCTTCAGTCCCAGTCCCACAAACCGGTCTGTGAGTGGCTATGCAGAATCCCACTGGCCTCTGCCTGACCAGATCAGCTGCAGAACATGATCTTTGCTTAAATGATACTCAGATGCATTTGCCTAGACAGAAGTTCCTCAAGTGGTTAACAGGCACTTAACGGATAAAGAGTTCTTAAGGTTTTGGATTTCTTTCTCATTTTTAACAGTGCAAGCCAGGTGAATCCATGGAAAAATATAATGTATAGCAGGGACACAAGTCAGGATAAATAAGGGAACTAAATCCTTCAAGCAGCATGACAAGGGAAAGTGATGAAAGACTATACTGCTGACGTGTCCGCTGCAAGAGTTTATTACTTTAGTCATACGATCCTTACAAACAAAAACCTAGGTTTGATTGCTTATGATTATTCTAAGTTAATTGCTAGAGTTGGAAGTCTAAAACACGGCCCAGAATTCATTCCAAAGTCAGAAAAATAAGTAAAGTGGCTGGACGGATGGAACATTTTAATCATTAAGTGGGTTTTGCTGGGTGTTTTTTGTTGTCGTTGTTTTTTTGTTGTTTGAATAGGATCCTTCTCCTTGGCTTGAGTTAGCATAGCTCAGTTCTCATAAAAGTTCCAGAAGCTGCTAGTTGGTGAGCAGTTACAAGGAGACACAAAAAAAGCAGGGACTTGTACGGATGTAGTTGCAGTTTAGGCAGGGTTGAGCATGTGAAAGTTTCCTTTCCTACAGCATTTAGTTGGCAGGCTCCATAAACAAGAAATCCAATGCACTATTGAGTTGCTACTGGTATGAATATGGTGTTTAGCCCAGATGGCTCACTGAAAGGCCAGGAAGCCTCTGCACAAGAACTGTGTAAGCCTTGAGGTCTGCTCCCAGTCAAACCAGGGACATACAAGCCTTTACGTTGCCTTTCTGAATAGCAATTGAATTCCTTCTGCTTCATGAAGGACAAGACACTGAGCATTAGCTGGGATTTTCTGTGGAGAGCTTTGACTGCGAGATGAATTTACTGTCTCTATTCCTGGTGGCCATTCAAATCCCACTACACGTACCAACTACTGGGTTCAGAAGACAAATCGCTCTGAACATCCATTGCAGCCCTCTTCATTGCTGACTCCAAAAAGATACGATGTTAGAGAAGCAGAATTCCACTACGAAGTATTACTCTCTTCCATCCAGCTTTGAGAGGCAGCGCAGTGGAGGAACGCTGATAACTATAAGTAGGCAGGAATAGGTACAACACACTTTTGTTTAATGACTGCTTTCATTTTCTTTTCCTTTATTTATAAGGCTGTAATCAAAATTTTACAATCTCTTTTTGTTGAGGGCCGAGAAATTAAAGAACATTATACCAATATATACCAAAATAATACGTAATCAGGTACAACCTTCTAGTAGCCTCCCATAGTAAGATTTTGCCCAGACGCTGGCTACGTTGGCTGGCTGAAGTTCCTATAACTTAACACATAGCAGAAAGAAAACCAAAACAAATACAATTAAAAGTATCTAATTAGACTATTCAGATAGGTTTGTATCAGGTATGCTAAAGATTACAGATGTGTTTTGAAATATTAAGAGGACTTTCTGATGACATGTTGTGAGTGCTCCAATTTAGTCTGCATTTTTAAAGCAAATCTTACGGGAAATGATGTTCTGGCCTTCAGCAGTACACTGAGTTCAGCTTATTAATAGGCTAAATTGATTTTTCTTCTTAAAGGATAGTTGATTTGATTGATTTTGAAAGAAAAAAAATGACATTGCTGATAGCATTAGAAGGGTAAGATTTTAACTTTGGGAGAGAAACACACCACAGTGGTGTACTGAAAAGAGTCGGGCTTTTTTTATTGCTATGTTGAGTGCTTTTCTATTAAGCTGGTACATCTGCTAAACATTTTTCAGAAGTTAAAAGCTCTTCTAAATCACAGCAGTAGCAGGAGAAAAGACCTGACTCCAACAACAATGCAAGGATTCAGAACTGCTTCATTCATGTGTTCTTTCTTAGATAGGTGCATTGAAATGAAATGTTTACGCAGTAACCACTGAAAAAAAAATAATCAGAAAAGCCCTTTCTGCCTTGATATTTAGTTTCCTGATTAGAGACAAAATTAGACCTAGCTAATAAGAAGTAGGCCATTTAGCATTTAATTGGTGTGCAAACAATTAATGCCTTTTATACAGAGCTGCCTAGGGTCATTCCTCAGCTTCATGAACAAGCATTTTTTCCCAGCCCATTTTCCCTTCCCAAAGTAGGTGGATTAGCTAGAAAACTGTATGAATATAGAAGCTTTCACAGATACCAACTTCACTGGTATCTATTAGAGAATATTTGCATTTGCTTTTTATACTCACAGAATTGTATCTGCATTTGAAGTCTAGCAAACTGCTGTAGGAACCTTCCCCTGCTCCACCCCCAATACATATTTTATAAGCTGGGAAAAAACCAAAACTGACTGCTCCAAATAACCTAATTTTGCTCTGTGTATGCTCTATATTGTACTGCACTCCCAGGCAGTGGTTTAGTATGCCCTTCATACACTCTCTCATGCATAAAATGGGAAGGTAGAGCCTATCAGCATTCCTGCAGAGACCAGAAAAATCAAAGAGAACCTCGGGAATTACTAAGATCTTTTTTATTTATTTAAACCATTATGTTTTCTCTCCAAGAAGTCAATTGCATTAAACCTGAGAGCAGAAACAGAAGGCAGTTACAGAACCACTTACGGCAGTGAGTAACTTCACAGAACTTGCTGCTAGCTAGCAGTGATACTGCAGCTTTGCAAGAGGCAGGAAGAGGGAAGGCCTGGACACGAGTGAGGAGCAATTTGTACCCCTCCCACTGAATCAGCAGGACGTGGCAGAAGTTTCCCATTCAATACCCCTGATCTCCTGGGGAAAGGGACTGAAGCCCGTGGTCAGCCAACATGCTGCAGTAGCTTCCACTTCCATACCCAAATCAGCTTTCTGACCTTTCTCCATCCCTTCTGCCTTACATCAGCCCTCAGCTTGTTCTCCAGACCCCTCACCAGCTTTGTTGCCCTTCTCTGGACATGCTCCAGCACCACAATGCCTCTTCTGTAGCAAGAGACCCAAAAATGAACATAGTACTCAAGGCGGGGCCTCACCAGTGCTGAGTACAGGGGGACGGTCACTTCCCTCGTCCTACTCCAGCTTTCCTAATCGTGGCCCTCCTTGCACACGAGGTGAATCCAGGACAACACAAAAACCAACTCCTCCGTGCCTCTTTTGCACATCAGAGTTTTCAGGTCTGTTGTCAACAGCAGCTGCATTACACCCATGGTGGAGGCCCGAGAGATGCCTCTTGATTGCCACATTTTCTGTGGAAGGAGTGGCCATATCCTGGCAGACACCTTCTGCACCATGCTCCCACTGAGGGCAACTAAGCCTCAGCTGGGTATGGAGCTGCTCTTCATGGTGAGAAATCTCAGGGAGACACAAGTACAAGTCACTAGGATTTGGCTGAAACCAAACCAAACCCTGAAACACAAATAAATTTAACCTCAAAACCAATGATTTCTCTGTCAGATATATTTCCCTGTTACCACAATACATAGTGAGGTATTCACTGTAAAAATAACAGTTTGTTTCAAAATACTTTCTCTGCTTAATGCTATTTCCTGTGATATAAGAAAGCATCACCACCATTCCCAAACTGCTCCTGTTGAAATTACTTAATTGAAGAATGAGAAACACAGGAGTAGGTGAATGAATAACAAAGATACTGATGGCATTCAAATACAGCAATTTGCAGAAGGTAAACCAGAATGCACGATAACGTCCTCTAAATCAAATATATGTCAGAAGTTTTCCATGCTATTACAGAGACTTTGGTGGGTGTTCTCAAAATCATTTGTACCACTTTATCAGTGTGCATCTTGTACACAAATAGCGAGGAAAAAACATCATCCTGGTGTTTCCATATCAAAGCAACCATATAGCTTCCTTTCTTTTTACCTTTGTACCACTCACAACATAAAATGGCATGAGTTTTCCTCTTTGCACATTGACTCAAAACAGTAGAGAATATTCTGATTGAGACTGATCTGGGAAAAGCATTTCAATGGAGATGCTGCCCCTCAGACACAAGGGATTACAAAAATATTCCTCATGCATATGTAAGTCACTAGATAAAAAGAATTTGTAAAATCAATATAGTGAAAAAGAAAGCAACAGAACACTTTCTAAAACAGATATTTTGTAATTCTCTAGCTATGCATACTCTTATTATTAAAAATGCTGAACTACACGTGTGCATTCAAATTCACTGCCTGCATGCTTCTTTTCAAACAAAATATGTAATTATTTACTAACACTTCACAAACTTTTGATTCCGGGCATGTTGTCCTATTGAAAAAGGCAGGCTGTGTTTATAGACTGCTACTGAAAGTACCATATCATAACCAATGAATTCCCAGTACAAGTGTTTGAGAGGGAAGCAAGACTAGTTTTGACGCAACTTCTGGAAAAAAAAAAAAACAACAAACCAAAAACCAGAAAAGGCAAACCAAAAACACCCAAAAAAGCCTATTGTATCTACCATCCTAAATCCCTTCTTCTCCAAAGATGTGAAACCGCTCAGTATTAGGAAGCACATCACCCATTTCCTAGCAAAGGGCACCTCCAGAATAGGTCCTTCTTCCTGGTAGAGAGGCAGAGATTTCAGAAGTCAGCTGCTGTTTAGTTACAGCCAGTATGACTGAATATTATAATATCATGGGGACTTGCTTAACTGGGACTTAATATTATCCTAAAGAATTCCCCAGTGGAGTTTTTACTTGCCTTTAAAATCTTCCACGTTTGTCGCTTTCTCCAGTTTTTGCTATGAAATTCTCCCAAACTGCACAAAACCAAACCAAGGATTGAGATAAAAATCCTTTCAAATTTTCACTTCCCTTCAACCTTCCATCTTAGTGTAATAAAGTAGAGGAGACAACTACAGACAGAAGTTGAATTTTAAGTGAGTTTCCTCTTAAAAGGAGTGAGCCAGTTTGAAGAAAATCAATTGTGTGAAGTGCTTAATATGTAACAGAAGTAAACTTAAAGCTTTTTATTTTCTTTGCTCCATCTAAAATGTGGTTCAGCTCTAAGCCCATTTCTTTCTTGAGCCAACATTTTTGAATATTCATTGGAGAAGACAAGACATGAAAAGCACAACCCTGCTGAGTATTAATTTGAAGCTTAGCAACAGGCTTTACAAGTTATCTGTAAAGTCTCCGCTCTCCTTCAAAAGAGGTTGTCTAAGATCTCACCTGGATGTTTTATGACTTTTCATTGTTGATGAAACGGGGACCACAGGGTAAAATAGAGACACGTTATTAGATTTTCATCTTGAGTGAAATTTTAAAATGAGTGAGTCAGATCTAAAGACTGCATACAGCATGCCATACTTCAGATATTCTAGTTGCAATATAATGTATAGCTGTACTGCTGTATGATCGCTCATTGGTTGAAATCATGGACAGAAACAAGAGAAATAAAAGCTGAGTTTCCAACCATATAATGCTGTATATTCCCAACTGCATTTACTGAGTTTTCCCATCCTGCAGTTCCACGCTGCTGGCTTTTCACATCCAATGGATAATAAAGGACGTAACCACAACCACCTGGTTACATATTCAAATTAATTCAATCCAGATATAAATAGCCTCAATGTAAAAACATGAATTCACAAACTGCTGAGAATTCAGTATCTTAGTTCACTGCTGGGATTAATTTCTTTTCAACAGACTGGTTGTCTAGAGAATACCCATAATGCAGTAAATGAAAACATGCGTGTTCCTGCCAGCAGTGAGAATTCATGAAATTGTAACTGATGGCTATTCAAAAAACAGAACCATAGTGGGAAAACCAATGGTTTGGCAGTCACTGGAACAAGGACGATAAAGCTAAAGATTCCTGATTACAGCTGTATTTTCCTCTCATTTAAAAATGAAATAAACATTGCTTTGTATGGAGCTTAATCAGTGAGATATTTCCAGATAGAGATGCTTCAAAAGCAGAAGATTCAGATTTTTATTTTTTTTTTTTGCAAATGGGCAAAAGAGCAGTGGATAAACTATATGGAAAAAGACCTGCTTATCCCTTTACTCTAAAGATAAAGTACATACCTCCCTGTTTAGAACATAAAATATTTTGGGGCACTTTTAAAAACGACAGAAGCAGTCTGAGTACTTTATATTGCCCTGTTTATAGATATCTCAAAAGAATTGTATTCGACCTTTCTTACTACTTTTATCAGGTAGAGGGATGCGGAATGCTTTATAAACGTTTAACTTTGAAATCTTGCCTGACAGAAGTTAACAACAGCTGCTAATGGTATCAAGTTATACAAGTAATTTGTCTTGGCTTCATGTTTTGGGTTCCCTTCTCTCTTGAGGCATTTAAGGATGATCTCCATTTCCTGTGTTTGCACATGTGTATTTTTGACTGTCACAGTGTGTCTGCCATTCAAGAATTCAGGTCTGTAAGTGCCAGCAGGTACTGAAATGAAACAGAAGATTCTGACTACAGACAGAGAATGCAAAAATAGCACAATAGGTGCTGATGCCAGCTACGGTTCTGCTTGCATTCAAACCAGCAACTGCCGCCTGGTTTAGTAGTTCAAGGTTAATGTAACAAAAATAATCAATGAAGTTAGTAACACAGCATTTCTGACTGACTAAACCCATTATCATGAGTGTTTGCAAGTAGTATCTTGGGTCTGAACTACTTTGAACTCTTGGAAAAGAATTTCTGCAGTGAAGGGGCACTTGTATCCCTGCGTAGCATTCTGTTCTTGCTAGCTGGGAAAGGGAAAAAAAAAAAAAAACAAGAGAGAAAACATAAAAGCACATTAAACAGAGTGGGTCTGAGTAAATGTTATGATTAATCAGAGATAGTTTATTGAATAAAAGCATCTCAAACAAATGACATTCGAGATAAACCCAAGCTTAGTATGGCTCTAGGAGACAAAGTCCTCCTAACCAAGCCTCAGTATCTATTTATCAGACGGTTTTGCAGTTTATGAAGCCTCATCCCATGGGATTACACTAAGGCTTCAGGATATCTTTAACCATTAGAAATGAATGCAAATGCTTAAGCTTTGGCAAGGAACTCTGCTAAAATATCTGTAATTTCTCATAGTAGAGAAAATGTTAATTTTGTGATTACTGCACTCAGCTTAGTCCCAGGAAACCACTTCTTTTTCACAGTTTGGTACAGAACTCGTGTCAACCCATCAAATCACATTCCTTAATCGCTCTTCTTTCACGAAGGATGAATGGAACTAGAGGGAGAACAATTCTCTCTTTCTCTGTACAGATTACAAATCTGAAGATTAAGCAGGAACTTTTTATCCCGGTCTGTAGCTGCTGTGTCTGACACCCCAAGTCAGTGTATTCCAGGGGCTCCACAATGTGCATTATTTATTAACCCCAAAAGGCAAATAATAATTTCAATTGCTAACACATTTACATTGAAGTACATTTTGTAAAATTTTATCGTAGCAGGAATACTACATGACAGCAATAGTTGAATCATCAACCTTTCTTCCTAGCAGTTTAAAACTGCAGAATTTAACATTAATTTCTCCAACGACTTCCATCAAGTCCTTGGAACTTGACGGAAACACCACTCAAAAGTAACAAACACAAGACACTTCTAAGACACGTAAGTCTGTAAAGACTTCTGGTGGCAATTTGGTCCACCTACTTCCACGTAGGAACTGGCTCATGTGTTAAAGGTTTCTATGCAGGTGGTGATAGGTGCCTTTGAAGCCTTCACGATAAGAGATGATGTATCTCTATGTTCCACATGTGGCAGGAGTTCTAATACAGTTTCATCCCTTAACTCCTGGCACGTAGGAGTAGATTGTCATGGGATTTCTTGACCAGCACTAGAGCCTTCATGCCCCAAATGGCAGGCACATATATGTGGGGTCCTGCAGAGCAATTGTCAATACAGTCATCAATGATCTAGGAATTGTGTGGGCGATTGAGTAGTGGTACAGGTTGCCCATAGAGGTTGTGGAGTCTCCATTCTTGAAGGTTTTCAAAAGCTGTATGGATGTGGTCCTGGCCAACAGGTTCTGGGTGGCCCTGCCTGAACAGGGTAGGTAGACTGGATGACCTCCAGAGGACCCTTCTAACCTCAGCCAGTCTGTGATCCTATAATATTACATTCTAATACACACATACTCTTGGTTTCTCTTTAAAGAGTATATTAACACAACACTACTGTTTGACTGATATAAAAAACTAACTTTTTCTGCTCAGTGATCTGGAATTTGAAACAGATTACCTAACTGTAGGAGAGAAATGAGACGTTTTAATAATTATCAGGTTTATTTTGCCTATTCACTGCATTCTTTTAATGCAACCCACAGAGCTAGATTTGTTGCAGAAGTCTATAGCAGAACCACCTCCCTATCAAAACCAAGCAAGACTGTTAGGTCCTGTAGCCAGTAAGGAGTGCTTCTTCAGGTTTGTTGAGTCCCTCTGCCCCCCACGCAAAAAGGGACAACTCAAACTAAGGTCAAGATTTTCCTCTTTGCTCTTGAGCTTTTCCCATGTGGTTTGCAAGAGTTTGAGACAAACTGGCAACACATTCCTGCTCCACTTCAAGTAGCTGCCCTGTTGTGAGAAAGTGCCGCTGTACAAAAGAACAGACGGAACTGGGATTCCAGCTTAATTTCCTTTTTCAGCTGGAGACATTAGAAGTCTGACAACCCACACAGTAAAAAACAGTAGAGAGGCACTGAAGTGCTCTCAGCACTTGGCCTAGAAGTAAAAGTAAGCAACTAAAGCTCCCTATTTTCTTCCTCCAAATGAAACTAAAGGGTATCTTTTTTAGAAAAGTGTTAACCTCTCCTTACATCCAATTCTTCTATGTAGGATGAATTCTCTAAAATGTCGTCTTTATAACAGATTACATATAGATTGTTCAATAAGAAAATAGCTCGTCAGGTTTTTTTAACTAAACATCTACTCATTTTCTTGAAAGTAAAACTGGAAAATAGCTACAGATTTTTAAAAAATTGACCTGCTTTGGCAAGAGGGCTGGTCTAGATGATCTCTAGAGGTCCCTTCCAACCCCATATCATTCTGTGATTATGTAGCATACAATCAATATCCTGCTGAACAGGATGCAGAGGTCTTAATGATGCATTACCTGTGTCTGAGAGCACTGACTGCATGTGTTTTGAATACCCCCTCTGCTACCGCAGATGTTTTCTTACAGCTGGAGTTTCAACCCTTGCATTTCTGTTAACATAAGATTAGCACTGCTCTGTATTCCTCCTTCTCTCCTTTACTCTGTTTCACACGTACAGGGCTTTGAAGCCTCAACCAGTTGCAAGTCTAAAAACAAGGGCTGAAATTCCTTCAACTTGCTAAGAGAAACGTGAGCTGTGTCCTTTCCCTCCTCTCTGAACAACTGAAAAAACACAATAAATTCCCAACCCTCCTCTCAGCCTTTGCCCAGGGAGCTCTAGTGGTAACTGAAGAGGGTCTGCAAGCTGCAAAATAAATCTGCAAGCAAAGACTACACAGTATGCTTGACAAAGAGTCAAAGCTACTTTCAACATGCCAATTAGTAGCTGCCTCTACATTGTACGCATAAAACATTCCCATATTTTAATTACTTCCAGTGTGAATGTGCTTGCTGCTAATGAACATTAAGGAAAAACAGACTTCAGATGGACATACAAAACAGCTCACCCACCTCTGTATGGTTGTGCTCTTTTGAGGGAGATCGGTTATTTGCATCAAACAGTGCCAGATAATCTGTAAAGCTGGGGAGTGGATGAACAGCTACTAAGATACCACTAAAATCAGAACCTGCTAAAACCACCTGTAATCTTAAACCAGAGCTGGAACCAGTTCACTTACGGGTCAAAAGACTTTTTTGTTAATTAACACATTCACATCCCTGTGAATTAGCCCCAAAGCATTAGATTTCCCTTTAATTTTGCTAGTTTGGGAAGGGACAATAAACCGAGACCAGCATTCAAGGCTTTTTCCTAACTCCATTCAAGAGGTCAACCAAAAGAAAAGCAGGGGGAAGCAATTCAGAGCAGTATTTACTGCCCTTTGAAAGGTCAGTCCAGACAACGCGAATATTTAGTCATCTGCATAAATGGTAACTTGGATCTTGGACAAGGAGGCTTACTAGGACTTATATATTCAAAAAAACTATGTAATCTGAATGCACATTTGTAGTAGTTGAACCTCTTGTTCCAAAAACCTTTCAAGTACACATAACTATTTCCAGAAATCCATATAGGCCTCTGCACTTATCATTTCATCTTTACCTTCAGTACTCATGAAAAACTTGGAAGAAGATCTGTTCCAAAATACAGTGGAGGTCACTAAACATAAACTAGGAACACAGAACCCAGATGGGTTTGTCCTTCAAGTCTGTATAAGCCAGTAAGGATTCATTCATTACGTTACTGAAAACATCTCTTGGACTACCTTCCAACTGCAGTGCTTAAATGAGGAGCTTCACTTTATCAATCAATGGAGTGTCCACACAGTGTTTCTCTGGAGAGTTCGTTCAAGGAAGCACATAGGGAAGAACAGGCTGTAAATTAATGATCTGAGGCTTGTTTCGTTTCAAATACTTGTACCGTGGCACATCTTGCCGTCCGCCCCCAAAACATATATCTATTTTCATGCTAGTTGTTTGTGCCATAAAGCTGTTTTGACCTGCTTGGGTTTTGGAACTGGATAATTGACTGTACAGTATGTTGTGTAGTTTCAAAACTCGGTATAATGAAATGGTGAGCACTGTTCCAGTGCGCTCTCTTTTCTGAACTTGCCAATTAGAGTGTGAATTCCTTCCTTTTCAATGATCCTTCTCAGTAACGCACGCTGACATCTTGACTTGAACTGTCCTCATTAGGACAGGAAAGGACAGTCAAATAAGCTCCAAACTCCAAATCTGGTAGAACTGTAACGTCACAGTTTTAACCAGTGAGACATCACCACTCTACGTGCCATTTTAAATGAGAAAAGTATTGGTATAGTTACTGTAATTGTTTGCAACTTTTAAGCAAGCAGATTCCTGAGCTACCCCAAACCACGGAAGCTCTTGGGTGGTAATTACTTATATTAAAGTCAGCCCGTTACCACTTTCCAGTTGGTGGCCTGGGCAGGCTTGCAATGTGTGCTTTCTGCTTTATTTTTTTTTTTTGTTAACGGCCCACCTAGTTAAAACACTGCGAGAGTCTGTGCCTTCCCTCTTCCTCAGCAAACTCAGCAGGCCCCCTGCCAACTCCTTTTGGGCTGTGAGGGAGAACAAGAACATCCTGCTGCAGCAGCCAGCTGGCTACCTTCTCCTGTCAAGGACTTAATATACTTCTATAAAGTATTCAGCTGTTGCTGGGTGAGAGACAGAGCGCTCTATAGTGCCTTCTTCAAACAGTCCTCCTCCCTCACTAGCACAGACTGAATGGATGAAAGAACCATATGCAAAGGAACAGGAATGAGGGTACGAACACAGCCTTCATTCTTTGGGTAATCAAAAGTCACCTAATTCATCTTAACCTTCAAGCTAAACATTTTCTTTGCAGGACAAAGGCTCACAGGACAAAAGTTTATGCAAACTTGAAAAACCTTCAAGCTACTTAAAAGTTTTATTGACTTCTCATCATACTTAGCTCAAGCTTGGCTCAATAAAAGCTTTCTTGTACCAAGAATTAAAATGTTTCCACTCTTAAAAAGAATGCAAGAAAACCAAACATTTCCAATTTTGTTTTAAACATGAATATTCCTTTTCAATATCTTTATCTCAAATGCAGCATCACTGAAGAACTGAGAATGAAAATGCAGAAGAATAAGCAGGACTAGTCTTGCCAATTCTTACCTTATTTTTTCCATGAATCATAAAATTCAGACAAAACTGGAACTTCTGTTGCCACGGCAGCAGGAAGCCTACCTTTCTGGTAATTTAGAATTACCTTGTTGGTCATTTCAGTTGGATGCTGGTAAACTTGCTCTAACTGCTCTTGCCTCACTTCCCTGCCCTTCCAGAGAAGGCAGCCCATCATCAAAGAGTCAGACTGCACCACCCTCCCTCTCCTTCCCAAGGGTCAGTACTCACATGGCAAGCAACACTCAACATCCTGTGGCAGCTTCTCCTCAAGCAGTTGGCAAGAGGCTGAAATAGGGGCAGGAGCCTTAGAAATGAGAAGCTGAGCCCTGGAAGGGGCAAGAGGGGACAGGAGAGCCAGAGAGCTCCTGCACTGGTCTGAAGATGGGGGCAGCAGAGAGATGTAACGAGCAGATGTGAAGACAAGTAGGAGATGAACTCTCTCAAGTAGGCAGTTCCTGGGACCGAAATCCCCCAATCTCTCTACATTCCAAGAACTCAAAACCTTAAACTGCCTCTCAGATAAACAGCTTCAAAAATCAAAATAAATCCAAATCATAGTTCTTTCCTCCACCACTTGTGTTTTCAGAAGCCTGGGTTTCTTTATAAACTGCTGCAGCTTGCAATGTTTAAAAGTATGGAATTGGCATAAGCTGATTTGCACCACCTTACTGTTAAGTTTACCACTTAAGCTTTGTTTTAGAAGTCAAGTGTCCATTGTTTTGCGATATCTGTAATGGTCTGCACAGATTTGGTTACTTGGGGTATTTTTATTGAAGTTTTCTTCACATCAGTGTATTTTAGACCATTATAATTTCAATTCAATGCATTATGTAAAAGGTGACTCTCCTGACACCTGTACTGATACTGCCAAAAATAAAATTAACAGAGCAGTCCCGTTCTGCCATTACAGAACATGGAGAGAGAGTGAAACAGGCTGCACATACAACTTTCCAGCCCTATATGCCACTGTGCCGTAGCAGCACGGGAGCTACAGCTTTTATTTCAAATTAATCATATTAATGTAACAGACTTGCAATTTGCAATAATTTTTAAAAGCTACCTCATTAGCTCTGCTATGTGTAAGCATCTGATAGGAGGCAATTAAACAGAGGAGCGAGTAAGGGATTCTGCTTCCAATTTTGACACTGACTGTGCTGTGCAGTGACTGTTATTTTCTAGTGCTCTTCCTTTATGTGACTGTGTCATGCTGTGATATTGAAAACACGAATGCACCAGACCACCCATGTTGCAAGTACAGCCAAAATAGTAATAAATAAAAGAAAAAAAAAAATCAATTCAGGAAAGATACAGATTTCTACAAGTCCAGAACAATTATTTCTCTTTTCTTTTAATGTGTTTTCTTATATATTTGCATCTTCAGAAGCTCCTTTTTTCCCCTACCTATCCTATCCTTTTTCCATCATTCTCTTGTCAGTATTTTATCTGTCATCAAAATAGACCTGCCCTCCCCTAACCAGACCCATCTTCTTCACCTACCACTCTGCTACTCAGTGACCAAAGAGATTATTTTTCACTAAAACGCAATTGTCCCAAATAATAATAAGTGGCCCATTTTTTCTGGTACAGTTTAAATAGAATAGCTCAAACCTTAAAAAGCAGAGATAAGGGGAACAGTTGATGAAAATAATATATCGGTTCAGAGGAGGTAAAAGAAGCTTCCTTATATAAGCAGCAGCAAACTGCTAGAACTTTCTGCCACAGAAAATTGTGGCGGTAGGAGGCATCAGGAGGTTCAAAAGGGACTTTGGATGCTGGGGAATAACAAGAGAAATGCAGAGGGGCCAGCTCACGTGCCAGGGTGGGAGACAATGTTAAGCCAGAAGGACTATCAGCTTTACTCTGGGCATTTATGTTTCTGTGAAATTATTTTATCAGGGAGGGTCAGGGTACACAGAAATAACGTAAGAAGAAAATGAAGCCAACAAGTTTACTATCAGGCACGCTAGACTATACGTTAACTCTTCAGCTGTACCCCAGGGCTACCCCTATGGCAGTAAATAAAAGAGGATGAGGGAGCAACCCCAACCCCAAAAACTAGAAATGCATGTACTGACTTGCAGGTGAGGACAAGTCATCACCCAAAGCTATCATTATCTCAGAGATCTCTCCTTGGAACAGCCTAAACAGCCAGAAACCAAGCTAACAACTAAAGAGTGTGGGAAATCATGGGTCTAGTGCTCCAGCTCACTCTCTGGTCCTCTTAGCTACCAGTATAGTACTGCAAAAGAAACCAGCTCCTGGACTAAAGCAATGCTGAAAGCAAAGGCAAAGGCATCCCCTCTTACAGACAGGGCTTCACTTGTTACTACAGTGTTCTTCAGTGCCAGAATACCATCTACAATTGTGACAGATGAAGAAGAGTGAGACGTAGCCTATACGTTAACGCAGCTATATACACACTCAAGCACTTCATGTGTTTAGTCCAATGGTTTTCAGTCTATGGCAACAAGGGGCCACGAATCTGTGGACCACTTCTAGTAGAAGTTAGTGCATTGATACAGGATTGCTCTCTATACACGTGACCTTTTCAAAGGAATTTGCACCATCATTAGACAGCTTGTCAGGGTCTTTGACTACCCCCAGATGAAAACAGCAGTAACTGGGAACATCTGTTCACCTGGGAAATATCAACGTGAAGATCTGATGAGTGCACTGTGAGCAGTGCTAAGATGTTTGCAGGAGAGGAAGAGAAGTTATTTATCTTCAGGAATAATCATAATTCACAGTCAAATTAGGCAGGCATCTCCTGTTAAATGAGCATCTCCTGTTAAAATATCTTGCTAATTTGAAACAGAAAATTTAAATGTTAACACCTAAGCTATCAAAAGATTAGTTTGTGCTAATGATATTATTTAATCCTTTCATGCTACTTTACTGTCAGGTGAACAAGCTCCATTTTCAAGTAATTATTTAACAGTGACTTGTAAATTAAATCTGAGAGTGCTGAAGGTGTTAACTTTCAGTCAAATCTGACCACAGAGACTGAGGACTTGAGTCCTGGGTTATTGGTTTTTTTCCTCCCCTGCAGCATCCTAAATATAAGAAGCTCAAATGGGGGAAAAAAAAAAAAAAAACAAACCAAAACCCTCACCAAATCCAAAATCCATACAAACAATTTACTTCACAGCTATACCTATATGGGAAATAAGTCATTTCAGTGCAATTAGCAACAATGGCATTAACTGACCCCTCAGAGATTTGTCCCCTCAGCCCAATAAAATGCTGAACAGTTTCCCCAGTAACCTTTTGTCACTTCTCCTGGCTAAGTTGTACGTATGTGATCTTCCCTGTAAAAAAAACCCACACAAACAGTACAGATCCAAAATGTTCTGCAGAGAAGTGACCTTTCCACTGCAAGGCATATATCTATTCAATGTTAGTTGTTTCATGGAAGAGACAGAAAACAAAGTGGCAAAGGCTAGACTCAGTTTATGTTAGTGAAACAAAAAGATTACCTGCTCCCAATTCTGTTTCTCTAACAAGAGCAATCCAGTTTGACTTGACAGAAAAAAAGTCTGAAAACGTAGCTCTTCCACAACTGGTGCGAATCCAGGTTTTCGTAAGATCTTTCAGGGGGAATTGTTGACTTTCTAAGCAGCTGCACTATGAAAGTCTCCCCCGTTCACAAAGCCAGCTCTCCTGCAGCTTGAGATTTCTACCTTGCTCTTCCTGAGATTGCCAAATTCACAGAGTTGAACATGTTGTGACACAATCAGCCATTTGAAGCGTCTGCTTTCCACTTTGGTTTTATTTTTAGAAGCTTCCATAGTCTTTTTCAAGGCACACATACCCAACATTAGACTTTGACATGAAGTATAAAACTAAGAAGAGAATCTGAAGGGTTTGACAAACTCTGGAACATAAGCGAGCTTGTGACATGCCTCTCATTTATAAAATGACTAGTGCATTGTTTCTTTTACAAGCCCACAGATACAGCTGCAAACACCCTTTTGCCACAGAGAAACCTGAAACTTTCTACCTCAGAACTGCCAGTTCCAGGCTTAAAAGTGACAGATTTCAACTGGTAACTCTGAATTTCAAACTAAAGCTCTCGAAGAAAAAAGTTAGGGACCCTGAGCAATCTGCTCACTACTGGCCCTACCTGGAGTGAAAAGTTGGACCAGACTACACCAAAGGCTCTTTCCAGTCTTTATCATGCTATGAGCAAGTTATTCAAATGCTTTCATGAGAAGTGTTTTCTTTTGCTGGCCACCAGTGTTTGACCCAAGTGCAGAAGCGTTTCTGAATTACTCTGGAACATCCAAGAGCATAAAACACCAGGCTACATTTATTTCTGGTTCCAGCATTAACCTATGTGAATCCAACAGTATAAACTACTTGATAAGGTCCTTTTATAAAGGTCTCATAAGATATCTTTTCATATAAGCATTCTCTTTCACATCAGTTTACATGTATTAACTTAGTTGATTCTGCAAAATCCCTTTTATTTCAATTCTGTTCACCAAAACTGTGATTAACGCTCTCAGAGGAGACCTCTAGATCACATCATCACATAATGTAACCCAGTTTATGTCCAATAACTCCAGACAATTTAAGACAATGAAGAGTGGGTGAGAATCTGGCTTATCCCTTCCACTAATCAGAAAGGGAAGGTGTTGCCCTTAATTTACAGTCACTACAGATTCGTTATCAGCTGCTCTGCCCAAATGTGCTCCTTATTAAAAGACCAGAAAAGAGTATCTATTACCAGAAAGTATTAGGAGGAGCTATACTTTTCCACACAGAGGATGCAAAGATGGTTGCTTTCTAAGAACAGACAAAACCAAGAAGTTAGATCAGGGTGAGAAGACAGAAGGGAATATGATCGAGCATCTGCACCAGGTAATGAAACAACAAATAGGCATTTAGGAGCAGAAAATGTCCCCGTTTAGGCACACAGAACTAGCCTCTGAATACTAAGCAACACCTACACACAAATACTGTCCACTCAACAGAGATTATTATAAACAAATTCACCAAGAACCATATGAAGATATGGCACACTAACAGGCCCAGAATTATAAAAGCAAGGCAAACTGTAGAAAAAAAGACGAAAGGACTCCAGGTTCAATCAGAAAACCAGGTGAGAAAGTAATGGTGAGAGAAATGAGGAGAAAAACTGCCTGCTGCTGTGTGCTGCATGAATATTTGCATCTGCCAACAGGACATCAAAAAGCAAATTGGCACCAAGTCACAACTCACCATTTGCTATTTATATTCTGGCAGCATTATGTTTGTGCAATTTCTATCAGTCAAAGTCTCCTTTTTGGGAGTGGGGATAAGAAAAAGGAGATATTGTGATCTACTTTGCTATTACTGTTTGTATTTGCAGAGTTATCTGGTGCTTGATGTGTGCCTCACACATCACTTTTTATTCAAAAATTGACATATTTATCCAAGAGTGATTTTAACACACTAGCCTTATTCAAATGCATACAAAGGCTTTGGCAGGCGTTTTCAGCCATGCCTTTTGTGATTTATGCATTGGCATGCAAAGGCAACATTTAGCTGTGCGTGCGTATTGTAATCACAGCTTTGTCAAGGCAACTCATGGAGCAGTGGCTACAAGCTTACAGGTAAACAGCCCTGTAAAACTCTGGTTTCAAAGCCTTCATAAAGACTAAGAAGTGATGGAGCCCCTGTTGACCATACGTACGCTAGACATAGACACACTGCTTTTATCACTTTGTCCTAGCTGTAGGTTTTTCACAGTTAATTTTAGACTGGCCAAATTTCCCTTTAAAACCACAGATTATATTATGTAAAATTTGGATAGATCATCCCACTTGCAGAGCTCGAGTAGAGATGAGAATTTGACTGCCATTGTAGGAAGCGTCTCTAGTTCTGCAGTGCAGATACAGCCTTTAAAAGCGATGAGCACTTGCTCTTCTATACAGCCCAACACATGATTTCATAGAATCATTTAGGTTAGAAGAGACCCTTGGGATCATCAAGTCCAACCATCAGCCCTACTCTACAAGTTCTCCCCTACACCATAGCCCTCAACACCACATCCAATCTACTCTTAAACACAGTCAGGGATGGTGGCTCCACCACCTCCCTGGGCAGCTGATTCCACTGACTGACCACTCTTTCTGTGAAAAACTTTTTCCTAATGTCAAGCCTAACCCTACCCTGCTGCAGCTTGCAGCCATTCCCTCTTGTTCTATTTGTAGTACAACAACTTGATACTGCTCTGAGGAAGGAGACTATCACGAGAACGAAGATGGTTGAAAACCTAGGAGGTACACCCAGGACTCCCACATCTTTCTGTGCTGTTATCTCCTGTTTGTTTGGAGAATATCAATAGCAAGGAATAGAACCAGCATTTGCAAAGGACCTGTGGAGAGGCAGAGAGGACAAAGAAGAAAAGTATGTAAGTAGTATGTAAAAAGTAGTATAAAGTAGTATTGCATATACCAGGGTGCCAAGCAAGGAAGGAATAAGAGAGTCCAATGAGAAAACCAAGTGCTAAAATACAAACCAATATAAAGTCATATTCTTAAGCATTTTAAGGGTTGGAGGAGTTCCTAACATTTTTTCCTCTCCTCCACCTCTGCAGCTATGTGTTTCCACAGCAGCTTCACCCAAGTCTGAACCACTGCTAACACGGTCTTCTCCTTTCCCTTCTCTCCATTGCACACACATCGGCATCTACCTGATCTTGCAGGAAGCTCGTGGTTCTAACTAAATTGGTGAAAAAGAAAGCTTTTTATACAGGGCTGCCCCTGCAGACTGCCATACCTCAGAGTCAAAGCAGCATCCTTGCCAGCACAGTAGAGCAGGTGGGAATGCCCCCTCCAGTAGCCAGCTTTACCAGCTGAGCAACCCAGGCATCCTGCAGAAGCAGGGAGAGGGGGGTTGTGGCAGACTTAAGGTTTGGGGAAAGAAAAGGCACAGGTGATGATCTCTGACAAACATGCAGAGAAGAGTCCCAGCCCAAAAAGAGCAAAATTATCATCCCAAGCTGAAGGCAAGGTAGGGTTGGAAGCTGAGCAAGGAACCCACAGGAGGCAAATAAACCCAGAGAGAGGCATTTAAATAGGTTGTGTTATCACCTGGAAAAATTGTTAACATATGATCATATTCAACAGAGAATTAATTGAAAGGTAAACAAATGGAGAATTTATAACATTTTGCTGTTCTTTTATCCTGTGCTGCTTAAGCCTTTGTTTACACAGATAGCTTTCCACTCTGCTCACAATAATGGAGGAAAGCAAACTGCACGGGGAACCCCACAATGAAGATTCCTTAATCTCTCAAATGGGTGAGAGAACAAGTTACAGGGAGATATGCTTTTACTTGCAATTTAAGTTACTGAAATTCAAAGTGCTCTAAGTGGCAATGCATCACCCTGTGTGATATAATCTCATACCAGTAGTGCTCTACATCTGAGCCCAAGTTTTCTGACCTTTTGCTCAGTGCGGGACTATTGGCCGGGTGTGATTTGAAATGCCTGAAGTTTAATATAAGATTGTGCTCTTGGCAAAGCATCACATTCATCCTGCATTCATTTAGCTATGGACAACACTCACTTATTTAATTCAGGAGGAGGAGGAAGGCAGCTATTTTTTCCCAGAAGCTTATCCTGTTCATTTATTATGTCCCTCCAGAGCATATGGCCAGAAGCAAAGACAACTGTTTCTCACAGAGAGCTTAAGGAAAGTAACTTAAGCTCAACCGCCTCGTCCTGACAAAGGATGGGCTTAAGTAAATCACAGCATGCATGTGCCCCACTGCAGCACAGCACCAACTAGTTCCCCCACAGCACACTTTATTTTGCAACTTCTCTCTGTTACAGCCAGGAGAAAGAAAAGCATCTCTACAGCAGGTATAATTCACCAAGTCCAGCCCATCAGAGCTAGACAGCATTGCCAGACAGCTACAGGGGAAGACTCACATAGCACTTTGACATGGTTGGGAACTACAAGGAAACAAAGGAATTTCTGCAGAACAAGTTAGATGCCTGGATGACAAAGGAAGCCTAAGTTATCACCCTGTGCTCACCTTACAGGCATATACAAGCACCTCCAGAGAGCAATTAATCTCATCCTAAAATACGTGTTCGAGACAGGCATGATGAATAGCCTGCTGAAGCTACCATTTTTTCACCCTAGCTATGAGGGGTGATCAGCTGAGGCTTTGACATCCAGTTTTAAAACCTTTAAGGCTTGTAAAGATGAACCTCAGTCTCATGGGGGAGGGAGGAAGCATGCAACAAGCAGTTCAGCTTCTGACCAGAGGCAGAACACCCCTCCCATCACCCCTGAAACAGGAAAACAGTGCTAGCAGAATCAGCCTCTATTTCTGCCAGTAACTACCCACTCACCCATACATGTACACTTTGAAGAGGAGAGATGGCACACAGCTCCCACTGTTCCTTGGAGAGCTGACACCTCCAAACAGGGTGTCCAAGGGGAAACACCCCATAGCTGAAGAAGTGGCCCATACTCTCTGCACCACAGAATAAATCCAACCTCACCAACACGGTCACTTACAGTCACAGACATAATGACCAAAATTAACAGCATGGTTTCACTGAGCCCTTCAGTCAGGGCAGCAGCCTTCAGAAACACTCAAGCACAACCGCTCTTCGCTGTGCCAGCCCTGTCCTTCGCTTTGTGCCGGCTCACGCGCTGATGCATGACTTGGCCCGTCAGCTGAACCGAGAGAGAGAGAGAGGTGGAAAGGCATTATTTGAGAAGCCTTCCCTGATTACAAGTTAGGCTAATTCGTTCAAGAGAATTACACTCATTTCCCAGTTATCTTCAAATACAGTCCAGTCTCAAAACGGACCGGGTCTGCTCGCTGGCACTTAAAATCGTATTCCCACTCACTCTGCTCATGCCACAGACCAACATAACAAAGAAATCTGCAGTTTGACCAGCCTGCTGCCTCAGGTTACAGAAGTTTGCTTGCAGATTATTCTCTCTTCCTTTTTGAAAAGCACATAAATTATTAATGCAAGTCACTGAAATTTCCTGTCTTTCAACAAGGACATTCTAATCATCTGTCAACAACAAAAAAAAAAAATCACAGTTTACTGTGTATCTACTA
>VZTM01026656.1:60854-106340 GCA_013400555.1 Jacana jacana
GGGGGGGGGGGCATGGGGAAGCACTTTTCTTCTTGTAATTTCAGAAGATCCAGCACGGTTGGAGTGACAATTAGTGAATATTTAAATGCTTGATATTCACTGGAAATAGTCTGACAGTGGTGGCCAAATAATTTCAGGCATGAGAAGAAAAGAAAGTCTCAGACTAATGAATAACTGACATTTGACCTGCTGTTCACTTCCTAAGCTGGAAAAAAATGCAATTCATATTGAATTGAAGTTGAAGCTGGCTAAGAAAGCATAGAACACTGTTTCATGTTTCTGCATTGCCTTATCATCTAATGTTCTTTTTATAAAATTGTTTTATTCACTTGTTATAATACGTGTATTGAGGACAGGGGTAAATACCTAGGACTGCTGAATTACTGTAATCCATAAATGATAAAGAAAATAATTTAAACATTTATAAAACTGTGGCTGAAATTCTTAATTTGAGAGAGTAACACAATGCTCATGCAAATTTGTAATAAAGCACACGTAATCTTTGTTGTTAATTATCGAGACTTTGTAATACTGAGCTTTTTCTGGCATGCTTACGCTGGCCTGAAGTTGGTGGGGAGTACACTTAATAGAAGGCATTTTCCCCACAAAGGGTACATGAACCACTGTTATATGGCTGCACAAACAAACAAAACCAGGCAAAAAACCCCCAAACCCTCTACTCTGAACATTAGCCTTAAGACACAGGCCTCAGCAGAGTTATGTAGTTTTCTGAGCATTTGGACTTGAGGCACAGAAATTCACTGCTAAGGCACTACAGCTGAACTCCAGTGGAAGATAAAGAGTTGTAAACCAAGACCCTTTGGTCTCTATTCACAGATAACCTAAAGATGAGGAAGCTTTTCCCTTCTGAGAGAAAAAGCAAATTGAAATGAAATGTTTACAACCGATGTTTACTAAGGATTATACCCTCACCCTGCTTTCTATTAAGAGACTCCTGTTGCTTGAGAAACCAGGTGTTAATCCCTCAAAGCGGATGACATTTTCCAACCCTGCATATTTCACAAAGCTTGAACACATTCAGGGGAAAGAAAGTTTACATAAGACACAAACCAGATGTTTAATAAACTTGAGTAATTTGACAGGCAAGCACGTTTTGGTCTTTCCAGAAGACAGCCACAAAGCGGCAGCAAGTATTTTCTTCCAGACACAATAAAGAGGACTTTGGTTTGGTTTTAATTAAGAAAGACCACATACTAAGTGAAAGAAGAATCCCTACCTCCTGCTATATACTTTGATCTCACCTTTGATGCTAACAGGAAGGAAACAACTCTGACTTTCTATTTAGCATCGGCAGCACCATTCCAGTCACATCAGCACCATTCACCCAGAGAGTAGGATACAATCAGTGACAAGCATCACATCAGTTCAGGGTTAAACCTGGTCTCAGCCACCGAATGATCCCAGCAGTCTAAAGTGAGAATCAGTCATATCTTCAGCATTACCAAGAAAGGAGCAACACTGAACCTTTCTGCTTGGGAGTAAGTTTAAGCAGATTACTTCTGGCACTGGAAACAACTATAAAGGTAAATAAGAATAAAAATGACATAACTAGTAAGCATTAAGTCGTAGATGCAAGCATTAACTAGTTTTACTGTTCCTTAAAAACTGTATTTATTTTTTGCTTAAACTGGTTTGAATCTACGGGGGAGACTGTATTAAAACAAACATGAGGAAATGTGTAGGTTTTACTACGGTTTTATGGAAGCAATCCCATTCTCTTTCAACTAACTTGGATAAGACCGGCAGAAACAAAACCAGAGCAAAACCAAGAGGAGTACACCTCTACCCTCCCTTGTATAATACAAAACTTCTATTTGGCAGTGCTGGGTTTCACAGGTCTTACAATAAAAATACCAGCCTTTCAAAATGCCCAAGATCTGTCTATAGATGATGATCATTATGTGTACAAGGGTGAAAAAATATTCTTCCTCCTTCACATCAGTCATGTGAGCTGAAGCTGTTGTCCTCTGCACCTAGCAGAAAGGGACTTGCATTCGCCTATTCCATCATGTGGTTATAACTCAGCCAAACACTAGGTGAAACAGACTGCTGTATTTTGGACCTCTGCCATCTCGCTTAGCACATCTAACTAATTTTTCAGTAAATACAGCCAAGCTATAAATTAGAAACAAAAAGCAAGGGGCAAAAACCCATTCCACGCTTGCATGCAATCCCTTCACAAAGCTAACACCATGACCAACAGCTGCAAGTGCTGAACAATCCTGAACTTTCAACTGGTGGCCTGATTTTCAGGCACTAATCATCTACAACTGCAGCTGAAGCCAACTCTTGTCTGAGAGTTCATAACAGGCTCAAACTAAAGGTACAGAAATTCAGGCATAGAAAGCTGAGTAACTTAAAAGGGGGGAGGATATTCTACATAACGTATCTTCTTGTGCCAGAAGACAAAAATGTGCTCAAGAAGACAGTTGCTGAATTTTATATTTTCTTTTTTATATTAAAGGCAACAAATATAAAGTAGGTTGTGTTTTGGTTTTTTTTTGGTGAAAGCAGCAGTGTCTACCTTTCCCCCGCCTCCACCCAAGCATCTGTATTTGCTTGAAAAGAGTCATGCAGCCAGCTAACTGGATGTAAAAGATCCAGGATTATATATATTCAAGCTTTCACTGGCTTTTTGCAATATGGGAATGTCTGGAAATTCTGCACTGGAATACTGTTTGTGAACAGCAAGCATCGTATAAGATTTTTGTTACATACCCTTCCCTTTACAATACTGCATTTGCAAAGACTGATGAAAAGGCCTTCATTGTGGTTTCTGTTTTTCAAGTCTCCCATACAAACTCTTTCCATACACTTTATGGTTTTATTCCCTGGCAAAAACATATCATTTACAGACCCGTATGAAGCCATGTGGATCTCTTTTGGGGTTCTTTTTTTGGCTTGTAACAAGCTAATACAATGTGCCGGACATGGTATGATTACATTGTATATTGCATTAAAGCCCTGACACCAAAAGAATCAACTTTCCTTTAGAAGGACAAATGACATGGGAGTTACTTCACTTTAAAACAGCCCAGAGCAGTAGCTCGGAGCAGCAGCACTTGGAGGGGTGGTGATGGAAGTAGGCCATGCTTTTCTCTTGTTTCATTATATAGAGAACAGACATAAGAATCTGAAGGATTTTTCTCTAATAAAACCAAATTATTTGCATATAGTGGGTGAAAGGAAAATGTCAAGGTGCAAGAGTATTGAATCTTGCTTCCTGGAAGATCTTTTTTTTAAAAAAAAACAAAACAAAGCAAATCCCAAACAACCAAAAAAACCAAACACCAAACCCCCCAAAACATACAACCCCAAAACCAAACAAAAACAAACCCAAGAAAAACACCACAGGAAGAAGATCTTTTCCCAAGTTTTAGCTAATGTATGTTTCACCACTAATTTAGCTAGCGGTGAACATCCAGCAAAAGAAATTGTAGGAGTAGCGAGGAAGGAGGACTAGACAGATGGATAGTCCCAGCTACTTCTCTGCTTTCCCCAAATTCAGGAAGTAGCAGCACCAGTATCTGTTTCTATTTTTACACAGATTTCACAAGCAAATAACAAAGTGGCATGACTTCAACTTCACACTGTCCTACAAGACTCATTTGCTAATAAAGAAAAAGATGATCCAGCAAAATTCCTAAAACTCTAGGAAACAAAACACCTTCTCAGCTTATACTTGTGTCATATTTGGAAGGTTATTTTCATAACCATGGCAGCTTAAGTTTTGGAAAGAGTCGTTCAGACCTTCCACCATGCAAAAAGCCATTATTTCTCCACTGAAAAGCAAACCCACAGATATGCTTAGGCATGTATGTTCAACATCCCCTGCCCACAGCCACGCTTGCTGCTCCAAAAATATATTATTGAAAAGGTGTCACTTTCTTTTTTTGTGTATACTGCACCAATTTGTCTAAAACCAGCCATCTTATAAATGGGAACATGGGTTTTCCAACATGAATAAACATCTCAATTTAGTTGATTTTAAAAAGCGTTCGGTTTTGTGAGATGGAACTTAAAAAATGAATGTCTTTTAGAGCAGACTGAAAGCAATATATATTGCTCCATTTGACTATGCAGATCTTGAAGAGAAAAGGTTTTAGGAATCTCCTTTAAGAGACTTTAGAATCTAAGCATCCTGGAAGTTTCACTAAGATTTGACTTTAAAACCACCTGGGCTTTCCTTGAATAGAAGTAGTTATGAAATAAAACCCTCAGAAAATAATCATATAGAAGTGATCTGATCAGAGAGTTGTTTAAACACCCAGCTCTTCCAGGTGTTGCTGATGTTTAAAAACACAAAGTAACGTCAATGTCTTCTAATATTAGAGACTGAAAAAATACCATTTTCTCAAACTCCCAGAGGCAAAGCTGGAGTTCTGTGGAAGCCCTGCATCCACACATTGCTTATGTTTGCTTCTAAACAATTTAATGAAAAGGACCTGAGCTCAAAATGGTTCCTACTAAGTGTTTGTTAAATAGAATAGTATGGTGAAGTAGCAGCTGTGGCAGCAAAAAAAAACCCAAAAAACCCCCAAAAAAACCCAGTTGTCTCTGGCATAACAACTTATGTGATACAAATATCCCTAAGTAGCATGACTTCCATTAGCATTTAATAATTTAAACTAGAACTACACTTTTGAACAGCGCTGATTACCTTAAGACCGATAATTTCTAGCCTGTTTGCTATGGATATCGGAGAGGCAATCTGAAGGGCACAAAAGCATAACCAGCTGCTCTATAGGTGAGCATTTCATTTGATGACAGTTCACTTCACACATACCTGCCCTGTCCAGAGAGTTTACGTTCTACTGTAACAAAATCTGAGGCTGAGGCCCACAATAGTACTTGGGTCACAACAGCAGAGAACAGACCAAAAAGCATGTGCGTGTCCACACACAAAAGACAAACCTAATCTTACAAACAGGTAAAAAAAATAAATTTAACAAGTATTTTCCCAATCAGAATTGCTTCATCTTTAATACAAGGATAACATTAGTACAGGGATTAACAGACCATAAGCACTTTTACAAAGCAGTGTATGTATAAGATCTATGAATATCACTGGTAACTCCCCATTTCACAGAAGGGAATACTGAGCCAACAAAGGCATGGAAGTTACCATAGCTACATAAAATGCAAGTGACAAGGATGAAATTTGAACTCAAGTTTCCAGTTTCCCATTCACTGAACCCTAAGGACTTTCAAAAATATGCATTCCAGTACCCTTTCATAACAGCAACAGTGTTCAACGATTTTACATGTTAATTACCGAAGCAGGGCATGTTAAAATCATTAGTGGTTACGAACATCTAGATAGTGTCTTTGTATCAAAACTAATTCAAACTAATTCTTCTGATGACACACACACAAAAGCAGTAGTCACTCTGTTTCCTTGGCAAGTACAGACCTAGATTAGTTTCAGTGAGGTACAGAGAAACTTCAGATGAGGTTGCTTTGATTATTTCCTCACACTCAATGTGTGAGAGTGCACTTGGTGCCTCTCAGAATGATAGAAATAAGTGAAAACTTTGATGATTTCAAGTTACTATCCTAAGGACTTGCCAAAGGAAAAGAGAAAAGTATACATATAGATCTATGATTTACTAGAACAAGAGAAAACAGTACCAAGGAAATATTATCAACTGTTCAGAAAGCAGAGGAAACTACTGATGTAATATTTGAAGAAAACAAAACAAACCACCAAGGACTTTTCACCTCTTCTGAAACTGTTCAAACAGAAACAGAATAATAACTGTAATTTACAGTTCACTTCACTGTTTAATGTTATTCTATTGCACCATCATCTATTTAATGTTGATATAACAGCCATTTTCTCCACAACATGAATCCATTAGCCAAAGAATCACAGTTGAAATAAAAAGAGAACTGTTTGAAAACAAGTGCTTTTAGAAATGCCTGAATAATCTTTAGCAACCCCAACCTCCACATCCTTACCGGAACCTCAAAAGTTTCTTGTGTGTCATCCAGCATCTGAATTTTGATGGAGACGAGCTTTCCTGGAGGTGTCACAGGTGGTTTCTGTCCGTGCTCCAAGGTACTGATCCCAGCATTTTCCTGAGCTCCTAACCGGGATCCTGCTGTCGGTCTCTGTTCTGTTTCACCCATGATTAGGGAAACACGTTTCTTATATCTGACAAAAGAGTAAGGGCAAAAAAGACCATATCACTAATAAATAAGAGATTTTGCACATAAGCACCATGGTATCCCATGGCATACTTACAGCTAATAAACCATACAATCATTAACACAAAGTAATTACCACTACAAGTTGTTTCTTTTAATATCTCCTACAAAGACCAGGCAAACTTTATACTTTCCAAGATCCACAGGCTAATCACTTGCTGGGGGTAAAGCTGATAGACTGGCTACAGTACTGCACAATGGGGAAATATTCCTTTTCTCCTGGAAAAGGAAACTAGAACAGATTGGAAACAGAGCATGATGCACTCCAGATTTCAATGCATTATGCTAATTTTTAGGTACTTATGAATCAGGCTGTTAACAGGCATCTGAAAGAGGGAGAAAGGTGAGGAGAACAGGTGGGACACCTCACACCACTTGCTGACCATCATTCCCTCCTGGCTATATTAGAATTTTTTCCTTTGGTCTTCCTGGCCATCTCTGGTCCTTTGCAGCCACCCCCTTGCTTAAGGGTCTGTGAAGCAGGAAAGCCAGAAGGGTAAAAGATGACCTCAATTACATGGCCTAAATATTTTGTTTCCTTTGGGGACCAGAGCTGCTCTAGAACTTGGAGCCTGGCCCAATCCCACTGATAGGCCAAGGACTATGAGGATGTGCTACTGGTAAGTACAGAAGACACCAGAGCACAAACACTGGTTGGAAAAAACAAGGGAAATCTGATTTCCCACAGAGGGGAACACCCCCCCCAGGGAACACACCTTCTTCACTATGTCACTGCACAGGCTACACCTGCAACAGCTCGCCTGCAGCACCCGCTGAATGTGGAGGTCTGCTTCACAGCCACGGAAAGAAACCTCAGAAATTGGCTTGCTAATTCTGTTTCCATGCAACTTTCGCACCACATTAACACAGCACGTTTCTGCTAAATAACGATTCTGTCCTAAAAAGGAAGCGGAGCTACAACAGTGATTCATTGTTATCTTTCATTAACTGGCTTTCAACCTCCTTTTTTTAATTCACAGACTATTAGTTTTACTTGTCAAACGTTACACATCATACTAGAATTGTATTTCACATTTCTCCCTGCCCTCCCACCACTTGATGCTTTAGCTGGGTTTCTGATGAAATCTGCTGCTACTGTCTTATTTATCTTTCTTGGTAATTGCATTTCCATTCTGCATGACTTCTCTATGTGGATCAGTGTCCATTAAAAAAACATGTAGCACACAGATGAATGGAAGTGTAGCTTTCCAACTGAACAGAGGCACAAGAGGAGTACTCCCAATCATTGTCTGGCTTTAACCTCGGAGGTTACAGATATTGAGAAGATTGAGAAGAACATATATTATGGGAAAAAGAGCAAGCACAAGATAACCTATGTATTGGTATTAGATGATCAGAGGGCAGGAGCATTCCTCCTCTGAAGACAGGCTGAGAGAGTTGGGGTTGTTCAGCCTAGAGAAGAGAAGGCTGCAGGGAGACCTTATTGCAGCCTTCCAGTATCTGAAGGGAGCCTACAGGAGAGGTGGGGAGGGACCCTTTATCAGGGACTGGAGCAATAGGATGAAGGGTAATGGTTTTAAATTGAAAGAAGGGAGATTTGGATTAGACGTTAGGAAGTAATTCTTTACTGTGAGGGTAGCGAGACACTGGAACAGGTTGCCCAGGGAAGTTGTGGAATCCCTGGGAGTGTTCAAGGCCAGACTGGATGGGGCTTTGAGTAACCTGGTTTAGTAGGAAGTGTCTCTGCCCATGACAGAGGGGTTGGAACTCGATGATCTTTAAGGTCCCTTCCAACTCTAACCATTCTATGATCCTTTACCAGTTCCCTCTGTAAGGACTGAATAAAACCAGTCCTGTCTTCAGCAGGATATACTATTTTCTACACATCATTCTTCCATGTCCTGACTAATTTGTTCCCATAGATATTTTTTTTTCCACCCAGCAAGTGGCCTGGAATAAAAATTTTAAAAACAGCACTTTCATATTAGCTGAGAACGAAGGGAATGAAAAATTAGGGATTGTGCACTTCCACATATCAGCTCAACAGCACTAAGTGAAGGAGAACAAAAAAACCACAGGCAAGCTTTTGCAGTGTACCAGCACTACCTTACTCAACAGGGTTGGAGACAGTAGTGAAAACTATTCAAGTGAATGCCAAACAGCATTGAGAGACAATTTTTTTCCTCAATTGGCATTGTAATCTAAATTGTAAAAGGAATACTTTAAATAATACAATAAATGTAATTCAATTAAATTAAAATCTTTTTATGAGACAATTGGCACTTTTCTTTGCCAACAAGAAAGCTGCAGTTGGAGGCAGGAATTCCATAGGACACCAAGTTCTATACAGCAAGACTCCGGGCCTACTTACAAATAAATCTGGTTTTCATGCACATGAAGTACACAGCAAGAGTCAAAATGTGTCCTTATTAATTCAAAAGCTGTTTTAAGAGCACTTCTGAAGTCACCACATTCCAGAGAGCACCTACACAACAGAAAGGATCTCTACAACTGCTGCGTTTCTACAGTAATTTTTGGCTAAGGTACAGTCATTTGAAGTGGATGAAGAAGACATCTGTTCCTTCCATTAAATCCTAAGCATAGGAATCAATCCATTCAGTTCAAGTGATACCCTTAAATCATCAATGCAAGGACATATTACAGAGCTTGAACTGTTTTATGTGTTCTTCTGACTAGATCTTCTAGTGGGCCACACACATATTCAGGCCAGTAAACTGAGTGAAACAAGGGAAAAAGACCCAAATTTAGGTGCCAAAAACATCATGGAGGAAAAGTGTAAGCCAAATCACTCCATATATATGGCTGAGAGGTTTATTATTATTAACAGTTAGTAATATAGAAATTCTTGTAATATACATATATTGAACTATGCAGTTACCACACATCCTTCCCTTTGGAAACAAAGATCTAAGAAGTATTGGCCAGCCTGATCACATGCACGTGCTACTGACAAAATTAAAAGCAGACCTTTCCTTTTTTAATCTGTATGTGTGCTTAAACATCAGGAGGCTGCATTGGACATTTAACAAAATGCAGCAACACCTGCAGCAACAAAATCAAAAATATTTAACATTTTTTCCATATGACACTAGTCTTACTTTGGTGCTGTCACAACATCAGCATAATATCTTTATTATGCCTTTATATAAGAGGCCTTAAGGACTATTGCCCTCTCTAAAATAATACCATGAATCAGCCAAGCTGCATACCTTTCTCTAAATCACTTTAATCCAGAAGACAGCAAAGTCAGGTCACAGAATGTAACAGAAGAGCATTAAACAAACATTGAGCAAACCTGGGGGGATTAGGATATGTAACATGTGTCACGATGAGGAGAAGGATCAAGTTTGGACAGAGGATGGAGAATTTTAAAGACAATATAGCAGAAAGATGAACTGATGAACTGGGGAGGGTATTAATGGAGTGGAAAAAGCGGTGGCCACCAGGCTCAAAAAATTGCAAAATACTGAGGAAAAGAGAAGCAATAAGCCTCTGTCCAAAATGTGAGCAGAGCTCATGGTGGAATAGATGCTAATCTGATCTGTTAACTACTCTGCTTTTCTAGATCAGACAATGAGGTTTCGATAATTGATGCAAGAACTTTCTGAAGCCTGAAGCCTGTTACAGGGGTAGATGGTACAAGGTATCTACGCCTTTTCCACTAGGGGAGACCTCATCACTCTCTATAACTGCTTGAAAGGGCACTGTAGAGAGGTTGGTGCTGGTCTCTTCTCACGGACAATGAGCGATAGAAGGAGAGGGAATGGCTGCAAGCTGCAGCAGGGGAGGGTTAGGCTAGACATTAGGAAAAAATTTTTCACAGAGAGAGTGGTCAGTCAGTGGAATCAGCTGCCCAGGGAGGTGGTGGAGTCACCCTCCCTGACTGTGTTTAAGAGTAGATTAGATGTGGTGTTGAGGGATATGGTGTAGGGGAGAACTTGTAGAGTAGGGCTGATGGTTGGACTTGATGATCCCAAGGGTCTCTTCCAACCTAAATGATTCTATGATTCTATGATTCTTACAGCACAAAACAGAAGGCAGCAGACTGTTCACTATTCTTCTTTCAAAGGTGGGGAAGGCTGAGGCACAGCAGGATGATGTGACTGGCCTGTAAAGTCACGGAGCAGATCAGCCACAGAGCTAAAGCCGCAGCCAAGGCCTCTCAGATGCTGGACCAACCCTGCCTCCCAGATCATATGGCAACGTAACATTTGAAAGAGATTAAAGTAATCAATAGAAAAACAGATAAGACAACTCAAACTGACTCAATGACTTATAAACTGTCAGTAAGAACTAGGAAGGCATCAGAGAACTAGAGAGGAACAAACTCAATCCAGATCTTCCAAAAGGATAAGGAATGCAAAGCAGCAAGGAGAAAGAAGGTAATCCAGGCAAACTGCTCACACATGCTTGTAACTCTCAGCTTCTTGTAAAACTTTTGGAAAGTCTCAGCTGTGGAGAGGACTACAATGAACACTGGCAGCTAACACTCCTGTCAAGTACTCATCTTCAGTTCTAAGCACCTTTGTATTTGCAGAAAAACAAAACTTGAAAAAGTGGAGAAAGTTTAAGGTCATAGCTAAATCCTAAGGAAAGACAGAATAATATGCACAGGTCACACGTGAAGGCCTCAGGAGGGAGCAGCTGAGGCAAATCTAACCATGAAGGTGAAGATGTCACCTCTCTCCAAGGTCCAGTCCACAGGGCATTAATGCTCCAAAGCTGAGGGAGCAGGACATGTCTGCACCTCAGCCACCCCACCGCTGAGGGTAATTCATCAACCAAGCCCCATTCTCATACGATGTGCTGATCCTTCATATTTCCTTTTCCCTCTCCACGGACAACAGCAAAGTAGGTGTAAATGTACAGCCCTGCCAAAAGCACATAGCAGACCTGTACACTTCCAGTAAGGGAAAGTCCTACACCTGCAGCATAAATTGTCAACGAAGCTACATTTTCATTAACATACCAGAATCACCATAAACATGAAATAAGAGAGCAAGTTTCTTGGAACCACATTAAAAAAAAAATAATAATATACTATAACAAGGCAAGAGGACCAGGAAGATTGAAACTGAATTTAGCCTAAACTGATAGGGAACAGACAGAGGGCCAGTACAGCTCAGGTTTCTTCATTTTGTGAAACCTTATTCCAGTGAGTTTCTGCAAGTCCATAGCAGACTTGTACAAAGCAAATATGGTGACTACAACAATTTAAGCTATTAATTTAGAAAAAACAGTTTTGGAAGTTGTGACAAATCAGTGCCAAAGAAAGAAGCCAACCTCAGCATGTGCTCAGCAGAGAGCTGGTGCAGAGCAGGGGCAGTGGTGATGAAAGCCAGCCAAGGCAGCAGACACCATGCATGCAGCTAGTGGCAGCAGCAATAAATGACACATCTTCAAGTGATGCTAAATGAAAAGACTGGTTTCAACCCTGTTCCAGGCAAACATCAATAATCTAAATCTGTTTCTTGAGCAAGATTCACCAGGCACAACATGGGACAGCTGGGTGGGAATACCTAGAGGTGACAGATTCATCCTTTTCACAAATACAATTTGGAGGAAGGAGCAGAGAAGGGAGGATTTATTTTTTTTAAAAGCTTTGAAGTCATCACTGTCTTATGAGTCTTTGGCAGTTTTTCATGGGAGAATATCAAACATTTATTGGAAAATCTTCTCTTCAAAGTCTGATTTTCTTAAGGAACTATCAAAACCTGCTAACAACTGCCCCAGTAACACATTAATGCTTCACGTTGTTTACAGAATTTCACGCACCCTTGAAAGTATGTGAAGGTCCTTACAAAGAAAAATACACACTAGATATCTGACATAAATCCAGAAACTTTTCATTAGCCTAATGGACCAGCATTTTTGTGGAAGCAAAGAAATGTGACACCAAAGGCTCTTAATGGAAAACCAGCTCAAGCTTGAAGGGCAGTAGTACAGACACAGGTCCTGGGTGTCTGCTTCCCTGCTTAAAAAAAAAAGGCATTGTAAGTTATAGTTGTTTCATGAAGTCGGGAGCAGGGAGGCTGTAGGTGAGGTATGGTCAAGATGATGAACATTCTGATCCCCTGCACAGTGGGGAACAGGATGGAGGAGGACCTCCTGAACTGGGCTCAACTTCTAAACAGTCATTTTAGTGGTTTTTTTTTTCCTTACTCCTATCCCTAAAGACATAGAAAATTAACCTCTTAAAGGCTACCTGCCCAAAAAACCACCACAGCTGTCCGCTTTTACAACTGGGTATTCCAGCACACCGGCAGACTTTCTAAGATTTGCATTTGCTGCAATAAGAAATGCTGTCAGATTAAGACAGAGTATTCATAACAGAATAAAATACATCACCTGACATGAAAATAAAAATAGCCCACAAAGTTGCCCATCCTGGTCAGACTGTGAAAACCTCTAAATTGCTGTCTTATCCCTTGACTCAGTGGTATGGTCATGTAGATGCACTAAGTATTCAGATTTGTAGAGCAATCCAGTACACTTGGTTGCTAACATCAGACTAACTAGAATATGAAATGGATGTCAAAATCAGAGACCTAAGCAGTAATACATAGTTTTACAAACTCAAAGTACTCGGTACAGCAGTAATGTAGCCTCCAATCCAGAATAACGAACACTTATGTATGTATGGGACAACGAACCCCACTTCTAGCAGGCCTATCCATACAGCACTCAGAGCGCCTACATTCGATACAGCTTCTACCTTTAGGGCCATTCAGCTTCCAACCGAAGCTCATTTATCTTCATCGCATTCAGGTCCTAAAGCTGTTTGCAATTCTGTGGCGCTAGCAGCTGTCCCAGATTCCAAATCTTCTGCCAGATGTCAGCAAAGAGCAATCCCATCCCGCACAAATCTGATGTATGCTATCTCTTTTTCCTCAATCACACACCTGTCAGTAGATCCATCAGCAAGTGCAGTAATAGATTTCTGTATGCTTTTGCAATTGCCTCCCGGTACAACGTCATCCCTTCAGCGCAAATACAGATCGTCCTGTGAATCAAACCAGTCCAGTCTACAAAATATTATTTTCCTTTAAACCCACAACATGAAAATTACTTTTGATGACTGTCAATGATATTAAACAAGACGGTAGACATAGTGCTTCACTCTGTGCTATACTTTCTGCATGACCTTGCATTAGAAACTTCCTGCAAGCAAGGAACGTTTCTTTTTCTTCACTGCATCTCACACCAGCAAGCAAAACCAAAACTGAGCAATTAAGTAAGCAAAGCCTTCACATGCTCAGCCTCTCAAAGGAAACTCTCAGAAACCCCTGCATCAAAGTTACTCTTGGAACTGGTGGTGACCGTTTCCCAACCTCTAGGAACTTGTCTTCACTACCCCTTTGTGGTACCCTTGTACCACGATCAACACTCTTTACTTGAATCAGGAATATCCTATTCAAGCCAACACAGCAAATTTTAAAGTGTTTTCTTCCGATTTTAAATCAGTCAACTTGAAGGCACTGTACAAACAGGTAATTCTGGCTACTCCTGGAAGGAAAATTAGTGTCTAATTTGCTAAACCAAAGGGGTGATTAGCTCCAATTGCTCAGTCAGTGACTCTCCCCCAACAACCGTGCTTCCCCTTCAAATCCAAAGGCACAGTCTTACCAAAATAAGGAGCTGCTGGAGCCATGAATCTCTTAATAGCCCAGAGGGAGATATTTCTACACAAATGCCTTGCTTGTTATTAGACCCATTAGAATTTGAATTAAATATTGCCCACTTGCTTTGTATTTATTTATCACCATTTAACTACCATGTATGTGTTTATAACTTATGTGCATGTGAAGTTCAACACTGTTTTTCTTTGCAAATACTTGCCTTCCACTCTCCCAATTGAATAGACCACATCTTTTCTACAAAATTTCTGCTTTAACTCAGGGCAGGGGGAGGATATTTCTTGTTTACTGTGAAACTCACAACCTGCCTTCTGAGATGTTTTTCAACCTGTTGTCAAAACTGACTGCATAAGAAATGAAGCTTAGGAAGAAGTTGCAAGCTACTCGTATTACATCTTTGCATTCGATTTCATTGACACCCCATCCATTTTGCATAACCTGTTTGGGCCAATTCTGTCATTAAGCCTTATGAAAAAGTAAAACTCAACACGCTTGCACAAGTGATAAAATGGAATTAAAAAAAGAAACAAACAGGGAGGGGAAAAAAGAGAAGAGTAAAGAACCCTCCTAATACCTATTTAAGTCGCCCAGCTCTTCCTTTACTGATGAGGAAATGTGTTGCAGAAGTGACCAAATACACGCTATCAATTTACAAAGACCTAAAGCATTTCAAAGTTGAGATACAAAAGCATCATCATGTGGACAAAAAGCTATTTTACATTATGGACAGAAAGACACCGAAAGCATAGTAAATGCTAGGAATATATAAAGAGGGTTTAAGAAAACCTCTCTTTCTTGTGTTTCCAGCCAGCACAGAGCTTCTTGATCAACTGAATCAATCACCTAAGGCCACAGTTCATCACTGGAAAACACAAGCAAAGTGGGTAAGAACTTAAAGCAGTTTGGTGGTAGCACAAATCACTCCTGAAGCCATTAAAAGCATTTTTCAAAACCCTTTCATGCCATCACTCTGCATAAATAAAGCTGTTGCACCAGCTGGAGTGCTCTGGGCTCATTCACCCATACAACACCTCATGTGAAAGCCAAGCTGAATGTGCTTACAGTAGAAGAAAGTAATCTGATTTACTTCCAGATTTAACAGAATTCTGAAAGGGATCCAGCAACTCATAGCCAGCTTCAAGCATAACATAGACGTTTTCCATGAAATAAAAACATGTCAAAAGAATAAATAACACACTACATTAATACTACTGTTCAGCACTTGGGGGAAAATCTGATACAGTCCTGGTTTTGAGGAATAAAACTGTTCAGGGGAACCACTATTTCTCTGAACCAAGTATGAGTATATAGTAGAGGTATTCAGGCTGACCAAACGCAAGCTGGCTCCTCTGGAGAGCTGTTAACCATCGGAGCCCAATTCAGGTGTTCAGCAGCCCTTCAGAGGAGCTTCTCCCTTCCTTGAGCACATAGACCCCTAGCAGAAGACTAAAATGCAACAGTCAGTGTGCCAAGACCCTCGTTCACTCTCCCCTTGAGACAGAGCAGGTATGATTTGTTGAGCTGATGCTGTATTGCACAAGTATGGAGCAGAAGCTCGTGAGCTTGCCACCATGTACCCACAAATGGGTACCCTTATGGCCCGGTGGCATGAAACCACAGAGGATGATGACATCAGTGTTCAGCATAAATCACCTGGGTAAAATGCCTATCCAAACATGGTAAATCGAAGCCATAATGGCCTTTACTGCTTTTCTTTTTGCCCAAGGCTTGCAATCAGACTCCCACAAAATTATTACATAGGTCTTCCACCAGGAAAAACATATTTATGGTCACAGTTGCATGCTGAGTATACAACCCACTATACAACCAGAAAAAACTCCTGCAGACTTATATTTAAACATCTGTTCCAAAAAGAAATTTTTAATAAGTTTGTAAAACTGTTCAATATATTTCAACATACAATTTTTTTTTTAAATTTAATTAATTCTTACACCGGAAGCCTTGACCAAGGAAATACCACGCTTAGTAACAACACAGTTTCCAGTAAGAAATGCTCATAACACCAAGAAAAAAGTAATTGCTTTATGTATTGAAGTTTAGAAAACCACTTAATAGATTGCCTGGCATCCTGTTAGAGATATAACAGGTCCCTGCCAACCTAAACTATTCTATGATTCTTCCTTCAAAAATTATTTTTAAAATTAGAGCAAAACTTTCAGACTTGCTTAGGTTGATATCTTATTTCCCCTTGTGCAAATACTTAAACCACTAAGAGATCTCTGGAGAAACTCTACCTGTGCTGACACAGTCTAGACACTGCCTGCCCCAGTATAATGACAACCCTCCTGATTTTTCAAGATACAGTACTTCTCTGTCTTTAGATACTTGATAAAACTGCATTTATTCCGTGAACAGCTGTTAGAGATACTGTGAGACAGAGATACAGCTATATTGCTGCCACAGGTAAGTCCTTATTTTATGTCTGGCTAAAATATAAGCGTCGTATGCTGCATGAAGACAGAGTAGGGTCAGTTTTCATAGAAGACAATTTCAGACCAAAAAAAGCTCTGTTAGCTGCTGTTGTGTCTGCAAAACAAACTGCTTTTCCCCCTGTAATTTACTTCACAATGAAAACTGGCATAAGTGACTCCCAAAGCACAGCACTATTATTGCAAGTTTTAGAAGCTGTACCTAGAGAAGGGCCATCAGCTCCTCATCAACAAACTTGTTTCAGTGCAGACTACATCCAGGTGGATTTTGTTACATTTCAAAACTAATTACCCACTTGCTTAGAAGTGTGAAAAAGCATTATCTGTGGAATCTGTACTTTTTACTATTGAAGGTGACAGGCATTTTCTCTTGTTCTGTTCTCTTTCTTGCAGCATTGGCAAGGAGAGAGAGCAGAAATACTGCCAAAGCGGCCCAACAGTCTGCACTGATCTCAAAATACCACTGGACGAAACACTCTGAAGCAGTTTTTACAATCCAAGCAGGACAGGGAGACATAAGACTCAGATCCTGTTTTAAAATTAAGGCACTGAGAGGTAGAAGCTGTCAGTGAAAGATCACCAGGAAGAGGGACATGGTAAATAATGCATTTCAAATCTTTCAAAGTGAAAGCTGCCTCAAAGATTTTGATGGGTTCTCTCACTAAATGCACAGTTCCCAATAGAGCAGCACAGCAGAGCGCACTGCTGCACCAGGCAAACCCAGAGACTAGGTATTAGGTTGCTCTTCCCTTGGAGAGCATCCTATACTCCTCATATTCCTTTCTTGGCTCCTGAGCGTCAAGTAACTTGAGATTATGCTAAACACGGGAAGCAGCTTTTATGCCCATATCCGATATTAGTAGACGAGATACCCATGGCAGGCAAGGACCTCTAAAGAGTAAATAACTAGTTTCTCCCAGGAGTTTTCTCCCAACTTCCCATACTTTTCCAATGGCAACCCAACAATCTCCCCACGGAGCGGGCGAGCACGCATCAGGCAGGGAACAGAGGAGCCCGAGACGCCTTTCATTTCCATGGTTGCCCAAACTGGAGCAGGTCCAGGCCCTGGAGTGGGTCCAGGCCCTGGAGAGGAGAGGAGGGAACCCATCTTTCCTGCACTGGCTGTGGCAGGGAGGAAACGGAAGGCATGCATCTGGAGCCCAGCAGGGATGGGCGCCAGACCCGAGGGAGGCAAAGGAGTGGACTGGGACAAGGGCCCAAAACAGGAGGGAGAGAGCAAAACAGGCAGGGAAGGGAGCCAGGGATCCTGAGGCAGTGCACTAAACAAGGCAGGAAAAGGGAAAAAGGCAACTGCATGTGAGAGGAAAAACTGGATGAGGCTGGATCAGGCAAAACGTCTGGTCTCTGACATAGAGTCTGGAAGGGAGGAGAAACTGCAGGTGAAAGAGAATAAGAAGCCAAGAACTGGAGACAAAAGTCCAAAAGAGCTACCAGTGAGACAAAACAGATGAGTGAGAGGGAAAAAACACTCTTTGACAAAGAACTACGTCCATTTCTGTGCAGAGCTGGGACCTGAAGTCAACAGTCCTGTTCTACATGTGCACAGCACCACAGGTGCCTTCCCCTCTCACAGTGCAGAGTCACACAGAGGAACACGACAATCTGCTGCCACCACCATGCCCATCTCTCACCCAGTGCCAGAAATCCCCAGTGAGGGTGTCAACTTCACCAGTAAGAGAAAATTGCACAGCTTAGAGGAATCGGGAATGGTTTGCATTAGAGCATGTCATCAAACCACAAGCTACCCCTGCCTCTTCTTGCACACAACAGCCTTCACCAATTTCCCTCCTTGGCCCTGCCAAAGTCCACTCTGCCTCATTCACCACACAAGAAGCACAGCCAGGGAAGGCACTAGGGATTTATTTTTTCCTCCCCGTTCCATCATTAAGACTTATTAACTACCTGTACTCTGCTGTTAAGACAGAATTAACAACTATCTTTCTGCGCTTTCTGTATAGCGGGTTGATTTACTCTCTCAAGAAGTACTTACTCTAACTACATGATACCCTTGCAAGGAGAGAAGGCAACACATTATCCTTAGTTCCTATATGGGGAATTAGATAGAAAACCCAGGTCCTCAAGGCACAAAGATATTTGCTCCACTGGGAGTTTGTGGAGTTTAAAGCCATCTATTGATCCAGGTCAAACAAGTCCAAAGCAAACCCACTGACTCTGTATTCCCAAACTGAGACCCTAAGGGGACAACTCACTCTTCAAGTATTTCACATCCTACAGCTTTCTTTACCTATGATTACAGATCCTTTTGTTACAGGCTGCACCCTGAATCATGAGGCTTTCTGAAAAGTAACTCACAGATAACAAGTTTTGTCAAGAGTTTAGCTATTTCTGGGTGGTATTCTTCCCCTCCAATATCAGACAGGATTCTATTTTTGAAGGGTCACTAACATGACCTGGATCTGCAACCTGGGCTGGCTGCACTCCTTCTCAGGGAGCATACTACCACAGGCAGCAGTCATCTTCTCACCCCTTGGATTGGGAAAATGGAAATCACTGAATGTGAAACTGCTGCATGGCTACTCCTATAGCCTTATAAGTCCTTATAGCCAGGGAGCCCTGTATTTTGTGGAAATCCCAGTGTGCATCCTTCAAAAGGATGGCACGCTCACCTCCACTCCAAAAGGAACAGAGTGGTTCTTCAGAACAAAACAGAGCCATCCCTGACCCTCCTGTGCCCCTGCCCTGTACTGCTGATGAACCGGTCAAGGCAGGTCCCTGCCTCTGTGGAAGGCTGAGAAGGCACATTTCCCTCATCTGTACTTTGGGGCTGCTTTTCTCCTGCTCTCCAGCTCCCAAAGGCAGGCACATAAATGCTGCAGAATATCACACAGAGAAACAGGAAAGCATAGGCACCATGGGCAATGCAGCACACAAGCAACAGAAGAGACTTTCACAGCAAAACATCAGATGTTCAACTGTCAGGCTGTATCTGACCTTTCTACCCCTACATACACACACTCCTGGATAGGGTTTAAACTCTTCTGAAGAGCAGTTCCTCCCTTAAATTGTCCTAAACTCACTTACACTGTCCAGCCAGATGAGAAGAATCACTATCCACAGTCCTACCTATCCTGTACCACCTTCTTCCTAAAGATATAAATTTTGTCCAATATGGTATATGGAAAAAGAAGCCACGACCCTGATCAGTTCAGAAACATGGGGAAAATCTGAAAGTATTTGCAACCAGTAAATAAGGGAAGTAAAGGAAATAGCAATATTCTGCAGCCATTCACTAACATACTTGCACCCTGATGTCACATCAGCCCTTCTCCATTTAGTCTCCACAGAGAAAGGTTAGGGCACCCTGACCACAAAAGCAGCAACAGGAAGAAAGCAAAGGCCTGGTACCAGTAGCAACATGTACAAATCAATAAACTTACCACAGTTTTGCTTGGGCACTCAAAGCCTTACTTGTGAAAAATGGATTGGCAGAACTGACACCTTGTTCGTCAATCTGCTTGAGAGACCACACAGGATTTTTTCCCTGTTGCAATTCAACCCAGAACACTTTCCCTTCGCTCCAAAACTTGTTAGTAAGAGATAGGAGTTGCTAAGTCTGCTGTGGGGCTATTTACTTCCTTTCCAAGGTAACAGGCACACACCGCAAACCTCAGGAGTCGGTCATTGAACGCAGACCCTGCAACACAGTATCTCGCCTCTTAGCTTTTTGGCCCATCAGTTCAACAGGAAGCAATGCAGGAAATCCAAGGCATCGGTGTGATTCCATTCCATGCCCTTCCTGTCTGGGGAGAGAGATCTAAAAGCACCCGGAACTCCTGCTAACAGAAACAGTCAACACCTCTGTTGAAGGCAAGGGGGGGAGGGGGGAATCCAAGTACTCAACCCAAAGCTAAACATAGTTTAGCTGGTACACATCAGAAAATACCACATTAGCTGCCAAACAAGCGTTCCACCTCCATTTTTCTTATGTACATGAAGAAACACCACTGCAATTGGGAGGTAGTGGAGCCATGCCCGGGCAAGCTTTAAGCAAGCCAGCCATGTACCTGTCCTGCTGCCTTAGTGAGGACACAGAGAAGGTGGTCACCCAGTTTGCCTCCCCTAGCTCCTTGCTGCTGCAGCCCAGACCTTGTGTACAACACATAACCTTGTGTTGTACACATCAGTAGTTTAAAACTCATCCCGCTAGTTACAACCATGATCCTGAACCTACTTGCAACACAGAATCATAGAATGGGTTGGGTTGGAAATGACCTTAAAGATCATCAAGCTCCAACCCCCCTGCCATGGGCAGGGACGCCTCCCACCAGACCAGGTGTCTCAAAGCCCCATCCAGCCTGGCCTTGAACACTTTGAGGGATGGGGCAGCCACAACATTTCTGGGCAACCTTTTCCAGTGTCTCATCACCCTCACAGTAAAGAATTTCTTTCTAATCTCTAATCTAAATCTCCCCTCTTTCAGTTTAAAACTGTTAACTTCTTGTCCTATCACCATACTCCCTGATAAAAAGTCCCTCTCCATCTCTCCTGTAGGCCACCTTTAAGTACGGAAAGGCCACCATAAGACCTCCCCAGACTCTCCTCTTCTCCAGGCTGAGCAACCCCAGCCCCCTCAGCCTGCCTTCCGAGGAGAAACTCTCCAGCCCTCCCATCATCTTTCTGACCCTCCTCTGGACCTGCTCCAACAGGTCCATGTCCTTCCTGTGCTGAGGACTCCAAAGCTGGAGGCAGTACTCCAGGTGGGATCTCACCAAAGCAGAGGGGTAGAACGACAGCCCTTGGATCACTAGGATGTCCCCAGCATCCTAGTTGTGGGGTTGCAGGGGACACAGTAAAGCAGCCAGACTGACTTTAGAAAAGAAGCCTGCTCAGACAGCAGAGCAGGCAGCTGAAGTCCCATCATCATGTAGACTATGCATTTCCCCCTGCTGAGCACAAGGCAACGTCAAAGGTTATAATTTTCAAAGGTATCCCCAGGATGATGCCTTACATAGCTTGGACTACTGCACCAGTCTCTAACATGCTACAGTCTACCAGAGTGGCACACTCAAGTGTAAGCAGGAGGTAATAGCCTTGGCATACACCCAGGGCAGTCACTCCCCCAGGTACTGGATACTGTGATGAACTTTCCTCTTTCAAACAAAACATCAAACAAATTTGCTTGACCTGTCAGTCAGTGAATCCATAACAACAAACCATACAAACAAGAACGGAAATTGCAATTAGTTAAAGAGCTGGGGGAGGGAGAGAAGGGAAGAAAATATTCTTTCCTGTATCTATTTTTAGTCTACCTAAGGCTGTCTGAAACCATGGCAATGAACCTGCTATCAATCCCCTCACCGGCTTGATGCCTTGTTTCCTTACAGACAAGGATAAATGAGTGCATACTATGGATTAAATGGCCTAAACCAGAAGTGAATCAACTAGCCAGCTACTGGAAACACATTTTTCAGTTAGGAAAACTACCAGTTAAGGGCATCAGGAGCAGCTGATCAGAGAGACCAACCACTCAACAATCTCATTCCTGGTAAGAAATCCTTTACAGCCCTCATAAAAAGCACTGAAGTGGGATCAGCCTCCATCTCTCCACCACCACCACGGTCTGCTTCTGGGTGCTATTTTGACATCAACAACTGCACCCTGAGTGCCCAGATTCATTCTTCAGGCTGGACCCCATGATCCAGCTGTGGAGCTTCATATTCCCCCCATCTCATCCAGGCTGATGGGGAACACCCCTCAGTCCCTCTTTCCCCAGGACTGTAAGTAAAAACGTGGGTTTTTTGTAAAATCCCTTGGCTTTGGAAAAAACAACAAAACAAAAAAGTGTGGAAAGATACTTCAGTTCTCTTTCCATTTAAATGAGACTAATTTCTATCTGGAAATGTAGAGATTTCAGTGTAAGCATCAACAATTTTAAAGAAATATTTCAGAGCTGATAACTTCCATTGACACCTCTACACCTGCTGCTGAAATAACTCATTCTATATTCTCACATGGTTAGAGGTATCAAATTCATCCTGTGTTTTTAATCCTCTACCACGAACACTAGATTGGCTGCCAGTCTGTGCTGCTTTGGAGGACTGAAGCATCCTGCAAAGCTCAGCTCTGCCTCAAGACAGCTCTGCTTGGTATGTGGGGGAGGAAGAGAGAAAACATACCTATCTCAAGACAGTTAATTAGGTACCCAGCTCTTTAAAGATCAACATCCCCGTTATATTTTGATCCTACATGCCATCCACTTGCGTGTGTGAGGAAGAAGGGGGGAGGAACATCTGTAAGTCTGTACAACTGTTACTCAGCAATATTAAAGGAAAAAAAAACAAAAAACATAGAAACCACCACAAAGGCAAGAATGCTGGAAATATTAGAGAATGCAAGGTTTCTTCTCCACACAGAGCACAGAGGCCAGGCAGTCTCTTCTGCTCAGCGCTGTTAGGGCGCACACCCCACCCAGGCGGTATCAGCTTCCCGGCATTGCTAAGCAACACCACGCCACATTACCTTAATTGATTCGAGGGAGGGAAGTTGATTCAGAAGCCACTGAAAAAAAAAAGGGAGAAACTAGATAGAAATGGTTGCACAAACCTCACACACGCAAGCCAGAACCCTGCACAGTCAGAGCAAAAAGCAATTAAGGAAAACTGTGGGACACACACACACACACACACACACACACACACACACACAAACTGAAGCAGAATGAAAAATACCCACATACAGGAAGACAGAAGAAGGCCGGGGAAGGGGGGGGTGAGGGAGGGGAATGAAGCAGGTGAGAGAGAAGAAAACAGCACTGCTGTCTCACCTCAGGTATTCTGAGAACAGAATAATAACTTGCATCCCTCTTTCTGAGGAGTAAAAACCAGAAAAACAGCCAGAAAGCCATCAGAGACATGGGAGCACAAGTCCATATAGACCATGCAAACAATTGTGCATGGATTTTTGTTACAAATATTGAAGATCAATGGCAAGAATGGACATGAAACATTGAATTTATAACTGCTTCAAAATAAAAATGCACATTGAGTCTTCTGAATGATATCTTCTCCTTTACTCGGATCCTAAACTCTATGAACATGTTATACATTTGAATAGTTGCATGAAAACCTTGTTACGAATATAATCCAGAGCAATATACACTAATATACTAAATAAATCCATTATCTATGGAAAAACTGAAGAAGCTCATCCACATAAGTTTATTTTAATTGAAATTGAGATTTGTTTTGAGTGATAAGGACTGGAAACAATTACATTCAACTACATCTTCCATGCATGTAATTCATCCAGTAAAAGCTAACATATAGGTATGCCATGGTATCCGGACATGCTTAAGCCAACATAAACCAGGACTGAGGCAAAAAGAGGGAGGTGCTCCCCCATGGCCATATATTCCTGCTTTCCAGCAGCCACCTCCTTTCCAGCTCCTGCGCACATGGGAAGCACTCAGGGCAGCAACATGGTAGAAGGAAGGTCTCCCCATCTACTCAGCAAGACCAAGTGACAATGCAAACACATTGGCCAGCGCTCTCCTGAAACTCAGGAAAATGCAAGGTGCACCATGCAGGTGCAAGAAGACGGTCAAAACCACAGCATGATTAGATCAGACCTTAGGACCGAAAGCAGGCTACCAGAACTTGATGCTATTTCACCCAGGAATTTTAAAGGTGCTCCGGCATACAACCACAGAGCTACTAACTGTGCTTTCCTACCTTCCCTCTAAGACAAACCTACCAAACAAGATACAAAAAGCTGTCAATTGTCAAATGTGCTGCCAATTTCAATAAAAGGGATCCAGGGAACCACAGGGTGGTAGCTACAGGCTCCCCCCTATACTGAGAAAATTGATAGAAATTTGAAGAACAGATTAGCAGGTAGGCAAATAAATACAATATAGAAGTGCCATCACGGCATGGCTTCTTTTACAACAAACTTCCCATAATGTATATGGGTAAGTGTTGTATGTATGATATATAGAGTGTGCTAGTATTTCTTACAAATGTTTGACAGTGTCCCTCACCAAAGGCTATTAAAGAAATTGAACTGTCATGGGATAAGATGGAAGGTCCTTCTGTGAATTATCAGCTGGTTAGATGAGAAGAAACAGCACAGGAATAAATTGCCAGTTTCTACAACAGTGCTAGTTTTGCATTTATTCTTCTCAATATATTCATTATTTACCTAAGAAATGGAGCAAGCAGCAAGATGATAAAGCTTATTGGTGAGTACAGAACTAGGAGAACTAACGGCGAAGAGCTGCAGATAGATTTGTCAGGTATTCACTCACACACAACACGAAGCGATAGTCGATAGAGTGAATGGCAACCCTGGAGCCACCACAATTTAATTCACATGAGGAGCCACTCACTTGCAGATGGCAAAGCTCAGTGCCAGTTGGAAGAGCACAGGGAATAGTCGGGAGCTAGCAGGTCAAGGATACCCAATGCAACAGGGAACACCACTGTACCACTGCAAATCCTTGGTGCAGCCAAGGGCGGCCACTCCAAGCAACCCTGGGAGGATACAGCAGATCAAGAAAAGCTTCAAAGAAGGGAGACAACAACGGGAAATCTGGAGGAGCTTTAACCTAAGGAGAACTAAAGCAACAAGTGTTCTTAGATTTGAGGGGGAGATGGATAAGATGGCAAGCATAAAACCATGAATGGTATTGCAGAGAAAGCAAATAGGAAACCATATCTGGGAAATAAATGAATTGGGTGGTAAAAAATGAAGTTCATTAGGCAGCTTGTTTAAAAACAAGAAGAAAAGGAGGTACTTTTTCCATACTACAATTCATTGCAGAACCATTCGTCACAGGGTGTTGTGAAGGCAAAAATTTAAAAGATATTAACACATGATTAGATGTGTTATTTGTAAAAGAAGGTCTGTCCAGGACTGTTAAACAAAGGTGCAGACATAACTTTCTTGCTCCAAGTCCTTGAACTGCAGCCTGCCAAAAGCTGGGAGGGATCACTGGCTTCACTAGCACTTTTTGCCCTAATCATTACTACTGGCCATCATTAGAGGTAGGATGCTGGGCTAAACCAGATCTCTAGCTGGAAATAGCAGGGCTGAAGCACATTACACCCAGGAGTCTTGAGCAAGATGTGCAGTACTGGGAAGCCCCATCTTTTCGTGTCCATCTCCTAAAGCATTACCTCTTCTACTCTCTTCTTGCGAGTTCCCCCCAGATTGTGAGGGAATATCCACAAGCAGCACCTGCTGAGGCCCCAAGACAGAGTGAGATTTGCTTCCTATTGAAGAGCCATACTTGATTAAGCACATTCCTGTTACATGAACACAGCTGCACTATGTGTTGCTAGACTGGGTTACCTCAGGCCAACCTGCAATTTTGCCTACATGAAACTATTAGATTTACCTACTTCTGTTGTGTCCTGACACTAGAAACCTCATTAGAGCCAACTTATACAAGAAGCCACCCCACTTTAGGTGGCTGAGCTCAATTATGGTGCTCTGCTAAGTGAGTATGAAAGTCATTTGAAGTTACACAGTTTCTGAAAGGCAGTAGCAGAAGGAGATGAGGAATATGAAGGAGGAAGAAGAAAGAGGCCACTCTACTTCTGCAGAGATTCAAGCCGATTGTCAAGGGAAGGCACTACAAGCAGCATTAAAGCTTGTTCTGCCTTCACTTCCCCTACCACTCACACAGTTCTCCTCCCAAGAACCTCCTAAAATGGCTGGCAAGCAAACTACGGATCTGGGAGATGTCAAGAAAACGGCCTCTTGGAGAGATTTATGAGGCACTAACAGATTTATGCAGCCGCTCATAAGGCGAGGTATATGCCCACTTGCACAGCCTTACCACCATCTTCTAAATACAATTGTAATTTTTGCCTAGCAGCTAACCTGTTGGATTTCTCACCTGTTGTTAAAAACACGCTCAAAGTGCCTTACATAACTTTTATAAACTTTGGTTCCCTTTCAGAAACACTGAGTGAACTTCCAGTGAGCAGTGAATTCGCATGTCTCAGTATCACCCAGTTTTAGCTCAAGTGTCTAGAAAATATTTAGAGCTTAGGTATGTTATTTCTCCTGGGAGAAACTGAAAGAGCTAAAACCCAGAGAAAAATCCTTCCCCTGAGAAGCAGGAATAAGTCATGCAGAAATTTCCAACTTGAAATCTCTTCCCAGATAACAGCCTGCTCAACAAGATCTCTCTTGCCTCATGCACTCTCTCCCTCTCTCTGCTTCCACACACCACACCTTACACTTTATTATGTTCTGTGCACAGGCACATACACTTCACCAAAAAGCACCCCCACCCTCCCCCAAAAAAACCCAAAACCTAAAAAACAACTAATAAATCAATCTGTTATAATACTGTATTACTGTAAGGGCAATGAGACATTGGCACAGGTTGCCCAAAGAAGTTGTGGCTGCCCCATCCCTGGAAGTGTTCAAGGCCAGGCTGGATGGGGCTTTGAGCAACCTGCTCTCGTGGGAGGTGTCCCTGCCCATGACAGGGGGGTTGGAACTTTATGGTCCCTTCCAACTCTAACCATTCTATGACTCTACTTCAGCTGCCCCATAACTTCCACCATTGGTGGTAGCTTTCCTGTTCTGCACAAATCACTCAAAGCCACAGAGGCTGGAGGAGATGATCTCATCCACTGTCCAGGCTCTCAGGTGTACAGTGCTGACCACATGAACCTCCACATAAAGTCACAATTGGTTCCTACCAGCTCCTATGATAATCTTGCAATGGAACAGTTGCCCACATTTTCCTTCCTGCGCTGAAGATAACACTAACAATAGCTCTTAGTATGATATGAAATACATCTGAGCAGCTTGTTAAACAACAAAGCCTGACATGTCTTATGCTGTTGTGTGAAGAGGTCAACTCTTCCTTGAGATATCAGCACCACTTGTCAGATGGCAATAAGTCTGTTAGTGCTTATTTTATCATGTTCTTGGGCTCACTTTTCTCAGTTCAGTGATTATCCCACCAATTTCAATACTGGCACTAAGATGACTGATTTGGTGACTTTCCTCTACTTCTCCACTGTGATTTCAAAACAGTGCCACATATCTCAAAGTGCAGAACATCATCTTCACATAAACTAAGATAAGAGGTAGTTGCCCTACCTCTTGTGATAACACTGCTCCCACAACACTCTACCTTACCTACAATTTCAGCAAAACCATAGAAGCAGTTGGACTACATACAACTCTAGTTCTTGGTAGGTCATTTCTCTTTGCATGCCCCTCAGCTTCACCAATTCTGATACCATTTCTTAAATAAAAGCACCGCTGCTTTGTTTTCAAATAGACAGGAGTCAGGTCTCCATGCACATTTCACTGGTACTACTCTGCAACTTACCAGTGCTAAATATAGATTAGAATATATGACTCCAGATCATTTAATAGCAGGTAATTCATTATTCTGGGGCCACTTTTAGCCAACCAGTCCAACTGGACTGATATCAGCCATTAGAAGTCCTGACCTACGCTTTCCTGTAAACACACAGAATCACACTAATTCACTCAAGTGATGCATCACCAGGCACTTTTATGGCATGTGTAACAGATTTAGGAAAATGAGACCTCATTAATATAGTTAACTGTTTAGTCTAAATAGAAGACATTTGAAAAATATCTTAAAAAAAAGGAAGAGGTAGCCAATTTTATCCCCTCTCAGGCCAGAGATAAGTATTACCTTGTTCCATGCTCTTCTGCTTTCAATACTAACTCTTCCCCTTTTGTACTAAACATGCAGTCAAAACCAAAAAAAAAATCAGCCTTAACAACTTCCTCTGTATTACAGACCCTCTGAAGTTAATGTTAAGATATGTTTGTTCGTCCTAGGTTTTTTCAGCCCCTGAAATTCCTCTCATGTTTCCAATTTCAGCAGCTTATGATCCTGGTATTTTTCAAACAAACCCTCTGAAGGAATGGAAACAAGGCTGCACCAAGCTTCACAGCTTTCTGCAAGACCTCCTCACCAGCAGGAAACTTTGCCATAATAGTTCACACTTTGCCCAATATGAGACATATTCTTGACAAGTTGTTTTTAATGTACCACTGCCTGGAAGGGGTATCTTGGGGATACTGCATCCCCTGCCCCTATCTGTTTCTACATATAGCCTTTAGACTTTGCTCCTCTAAACTGCTAGGTGTTCCAGACATCTTATCTACAAGGTGTTTCTGCAATCACCAAGTGTCTTCTGTATTCAGGTTCAATTACCCAGCCAAACCATTGTAGCAAAGAACGTTTTCCAGGGAAATTTGCTAAACCCTTCTGGTAACAGAAATACAACATTCACTGCCATAAGATGTGATTCTTAATATGCTTCTTTGCAGGTTTTGGGAATCATTCAGAGTCAAGGAGTCACGACAATGAAGCCAACCAGCAGCAGAGCTCTAACTGCTTAGCACAAGCGTCTCTGTTCAGTCTCACAAGACCATTGTTAAAGACAGAAAAAAAAAAAAAAGAAGATCTTTCTGAGAATATTCTCTCACATAAACAAAAGGGTATTTAACTGCTCCCTCATTTAACTCAAGTGGAAAACTATTGTTATTCCAGTTGTCTTTGGGAGGGTCTGTGACTACCCATAAATCAAAGATTAATATTCTGGGAACCACCCCCAGCATGACTATGCCTTCCGGATCCAACTGCAGAAAGAGGAAGTGTTTAAGTTATGATACTGTTAAATGAGGTCAGCAAACATATCTATGCAAAGCAGCCAATCTCTGGTATTAAGTAGTATCCAAGTAGTACCCAAACAAAAAACTAAAAAATAGTTTCAATAATCTAAAGTTAAGGCTTGGACATAACCACATGGGGAGTGGCTGGAGGAAGGGAAGAGAAGGGCATGAAAAAACGGTGCAAAGCTCCATCACATCACCAAGACCGTTTCTTTATCCTCCCAACTTCACCAACATCTGAAGGCAAAAGATCCTTGGACTACAAACAAAAATGGAGCCTGAAGACTGATCTGAGCTCCTAACCACTCTTGAAAAAGAAAAGTTCAAGTAGGGCTTTCTTCAATTTCTTTAAGTATCTATGAGTTGAGTGGTTTTGAGTTTGTTTTCACCTTTGTCTCTGCGGAAGAAGTCTCTCTAACATTACAGGGTAATGTAGCTCTAGACTCCAGGCATCCTTTGATCAGAATCAGAAGTCTCCCTAGTCTCTACAAAGGGAAAATAGAGTTCAGTAGTGTGAAGGGATCTGCTGTTGCTTATGTAAATGACATTTTGCTATAACAAGTTTTTAAATAAGCTGTCTGCTCCCTTCCTCAAAAAGTTGAGGTTATCACAGCAAGAAGACAAGTAGAAAGTAAACATGCCCACAGCAGTATACAGTTTCCAGGAACTGTGCCTGGGAGGATATGCTTGTAGGTTATTTCATTCTCCCCTCAACCTGTGAAATGGCAGGAAATTCAAGTTGATGTGCATAGGGAACAGAAATCTCACTGGAGTATGCTACCAGCCACACACAAACTAGTCAGCAGGGGAAAATGAGGTGAAAGTCTCTCAAACACAGACAAACACATTGAAAGTACGTCTGAGGCTCATGTCTCTCATAATCATAGAATCATCTAGTTTGGAAGGGACCTTAAGATTATCTAGTCCAACCATCAACCTAACACTGAAAAAAAAAAAACAAACCAAAAAACCCAAACAACAAAACCCATCACTAAACCATGTCACCAAACACTATGTCAACCCACCTTTTGAATACTTCCAGGGATACTTCCTGATACTTCCTCAACCACTTCCCTGGGCAGACTATTCCAATGCTTCATAACGCTTTCAGTGCAATATTTTTTCCTAATGTCCAAACTGAACCTTCCCTGATGCAACTGGAGGTCATTTATTCTTGTCCTATTGGCTGTGACCTGGGAGAAGAGATCGACCCCCAGCTCTCTACACCCTCCTTTCAGGTAGTTGTAGAGAGCAATAAGGTCTCCCTTCAGCCTCTTTCTCCAGGCTGAACAACCCCAGCTCCCTCAGCCTTACTTAAGACTTACATCCCCAGGCCCCTCAGCTTCTCTGGACCCACTCCAGCACCTCAATGTCTTTTTTGTGGTAGGGGGCCCAAAACCATACACAGTACTCAAGATGGGGCATCACCAGTGCTGAATACAGGGAAACGATCACCTCCCGAGTCGCCACGCTGTTCCTGAAACAGGCCAGGATGCTGATGCCTTTCTTGGTCACCTGGGCACACTGCTGGCTCATGTTCAGCTGACAGCTGACCAACGCCTCCAGGTCCTTTTCTGCCAGACAGCTCTCCAGTCACTCTTCCCCAAGCCTGTAGCACTGAGTGGGATTGTTGTGACCCAAGTGCAAGACTCAGCACTTGGCCTTATTGAACCTCATCTCATTAGCCTGAGCCCATTGATTCAGCCTGTCCAATCACTGTCCATTCCAACTGAAAATATTCTATTCTAACTTCCCAGACTAGGACTAGTAGCAGTAGTATCACTGGCCTTGTTTGGAAAGAACTGGTTATGCTTCTGCAGCAAAGCAAAAATAACAACAAAATAACACACCCACCCACCCCATCTTTCTACACATTTGTCCTTCAGCATTTAAGAAAGAAGTAGTTACGGTGTAGTCTGCGCCTTGGCAGTGTTTACTTAGGGACTTTTCTAAGTTTTATATAGTCTTTTTTACATTAATTGCTTTTACACCTTTTGTCTTAGAAATCAGCAGTGGATTTGTTTCTTTGTACTGAGATGCCAATTTTACTGAATTTGGAAGGAACTAAACTTAAACCACTAAGATGTCTTCAAAGTCACCCTAAAAATGCTCAAGAAAATTAAAAACCAAAAATCTTTACCACAAACAAGATTGATATTTAGAATTGAGTGATTTATTACACAAAGGAAAGTGACAGATCTGGTGACCATAACTAATTTTTCAATTCTCTAATAGTCAAACGTACTGCAGTATCAAGAAACTGTTAGGTATCGAAAAAGCACTACGCCTGTGAGATACCTAATTTGCATGGTGCCTTCAGTTAGATATCTGGAGTTCTTTGTCTGCTTCAAACTTCAATCCACATAATCCTAATTTTCTCCCACCTGATTATTTTGTTCATAGATTAAAAGGGACAAAGAGAGAGGGGAGAGAGAAGAGGAGGAGAGAGAGAGAGAGGAGAGAAGAGAGAGAGAGAGGAGAGAAGAGAGAGAGAGGAGAGAGTGGCCGCATGTGACACTATATACTGGTGTCTAGCAAGCCCTAATTCTCCCCTTCTCCCAGTAAGATTTCCCCATATCACTTCCAGCATGCTTGGGGAAACCACACTATTCTCAGCCTATGCAACAGAGCAAGGTCAGCAGCAGCACCCCATGGACAGCAGATAAACTGTTCCTAACTCCCAGTTATCAGCTAAGGCCAAACCCTGTAGTTCCATCATGCCTGTTATCTCCTGGGTTTGCTCTGATGGGTCCTGGGTTTCATCCCCATGTATCAAACCAACACAGTTTTTCCTGTATCGTTGCCTCAGACAGTTCGGCCTCTAGAAGTTACTCTTCTTTGATCACCGAGACAAGTTTAAATAAAACTGCTAGAAAATCCACCAAGGTTGCACTAAACAAAGCAGATACAAGTGCCACGAACCTGACATTTTCACTCTTCTTGCAACAAAGTATGAGTCTTGCAAGGACTAGGACTAGTTGGTAGTCAGTGAGGGAATACTAACTGCGTGTACAATTCAGGAGGCTTATGGCTTGATTCTCACCTGCCTGAAGCGCTTAAGGTGGGGAAATGGATCAACAACAGCTACCCATTAAATTGTTTGATCCTAAAAGTTAAGGAAAAAGAATAGGATTTTTTTTTAATGGAAGGCAATGTAATTAAAAAAAAAAACAACCCCAAACCAAAAACCAAACCAAAAAGTATGATTATTCAATCCCTTTAAATACTTTTCCCTGCAGTTAGTAAATTCTAAGCACAAAGAACCAACAGAACAGCCAAATGCAGTATTGCTTTAAGGGAAATAAAGAGTATGTTACCAGAGCCCTCAGCTTGCAAAGCGACTCTGACTTTTTGCATGTTCTGCAAAAATAAGATATCCTTTGGGCAGCTCTCGTAGCGGGTTTGTTCAGCAAGGAGCCTTCAAAGTCACATTCATCTAATAAAAAAAAAATAATTAGTGGCTATCTCAGTCAGTAAGGAATACGTACTGCCAGGCAGCAGAGAACTTGGTAATGGATGTAAAATGTAGTGGCACCTCACTGAATTCCCGTAGCAAAGTCAGGCTTGCTTGAAGGGTCTTAGAATGATCAGAAGTATATAAATGAAGTCCTTGTTAAAGACAGTTCTTAAAAACGAGAGTGGCACTTTAAAGCTTTCATAGTCTAACACGCTTCTAACATCTTACACAACAGAATCCACACTCCACTAACATTTTTGATATTTCACTCCCCTTTTTAGTCTCTGGCATACCAAAGAAACTCCAAGATATACTTCTGCTATCATACTTCAGCTGAAAAAACAGAAGTACTAACCAAAACAGGTCATCATGCCTTACTAACACAGATAAGATGACTAAGTGCATGGTAACAGAAGGGAACTTGGAGTGTATTAATCATGAACTGCTTTAGCTCAGCATAAAAACAACGAGTAACTCCTTCTCAAGAAAACAAGCGTATAGAATATTTTACGTCACACGGAAGATAGCAGTTAGAGAAGAACTATTAAAATTCAGAAGTGGAGGGACTGACAGATCTACTGGTCCAGTAACTAGGTTACAGGTGACCTTTCTGGAAAGCCAATTGCCAGGAAGACAAACCTCTGCACAGCAAGTCCTCCTGAAGGGCTCCTTCCGTCCCGCGAGTAACTCTCTGTAAAAAGCTTCCCAGGGAACCAGGGAGACTGGCAGAGCAGAGCAGCAGGGGAACAAACTGTTTGCAGCGTGATAAAGAGTAGGGGCATGGAAGGGATGTGGTCTGCAAGTCGAGTGGGAAGTTTAAGGACTAGGAAGAATTAGAGCAGTTTTCACACAAGCCACTTTGCCAGCAGGAAAAAGCCTCAACTGTAAGGTCATAAAGTAAATTTTTAATTTTTTATTTTTTTTTTCCTTTTAACAGAAGCAGTGGTATTTAAGACATCTGAAAGAAGCCTGGACAAAACCATCAGTCCTTATAGGGAGCACCCTTGAATCAGATTATGGATACGTAACAGACAATTTAGGACCATTGCCAAGATTCCTACAAACACTGCCTCAAGCCTGTAGTTACCTAAAACGTGTCCTTCACTCAATCACTGAAAATGCAGCTCTGCAGGCAAAGAAAACAGGAACTTCATCCTACAAATCACTGAACAAAAACCCAAGCAGTTAATATCAAGGGTAATTATCAGTCAGAATATAAGGTCCTGCCCATTACAGGTACGGATTTACTGTTCAAGGTGCTTAATCTGTTTAGTGACAGAAAAAACCTACCAATGTATAAAATGGGGCAGGGGGGAGAAAAGAATTAAAAATGAGTTGACTTTTTCTCTGGGGAAAACTGACTGAATTAAATAAATCAGGGACATTAATTGCCAGATTCTCTTAATAGTTGGTAACTGCCTCACAGTCAGTATATTTTTTGGTAAAGTTTTTCTATCTTACTAATATGGTACAGAACAAAGCGTATGTAGAACTTACACGACAAAGCACAGAATTTAAAAATCATTTTAAATTTGAATCTTGTGATGATCACAAAGAAAACCTTTAGCTGACTCTATTTTGCCACAGGGGAGAAGGGAAAAAAGCCTCAAATCCCTCAAGCTAACTGTCCAGTACCAAGCTTGCCATTTGCAGTCTTTCTAAATCACACCAATCATATACAAGATCTGTTGCAGCATTTAAAGGCTTCATGCCAAAAAAATTTTAGTTTTATTGGGCCATCAAAACCTCAGATGAGCCTCCAAGGATCTGCATTCCTTCCTTGCTGCTAAGAAAGCTGTAGGACTAATGGAAAAATAGTATTACTCAAAACTTACATACTTACACTTCTGTTGAAAACGTAAATGAACAGCTAAGTTTCAGGACTCTATACTGGCAACAGTTTTGGCCATAAGCTTACTGGAACTTTACAAAACATAAGCAGTGTCCTTCCATCACACTTACCTTATCAATGGAAGAGAAAAATACAAATATAATGGATAAGTATTATAGAATGTTGTCACAGATAGTACACTCATTTTTTAAAAAAGCCTTGGGAAATAAAAACACACTTAGAATTCACGAAGAAAGAACAAGTAAGTCTTGTACAAATAATCAATAAAGCCAAGTTTGGACAACATCAAATAATTCTTACTACCTGAAAATCTTATAAAAGTAGCATCAGTAACATTCCACCTTCATTAAAAGAACTATTCAGATTGCAGAATCTTTGCCCTTTATTTCAAGAAGAAAAGCCATATATTCACTAATTTCTAATGATCAAACTTATTTCCCAAATCTCAGCCTTGCAACAGCAACAGAATTGTTGGGTTTATTTTTTCTCTCAAACTGTCCTTAAAAGTAAGACAAGAGGGATGGTGCTGCCAACAGCAGCACAACTCGGTGTGCAGAAATGGAATCAAGAGAACCTCACTCCACATCGTGTTTACCTTTCACCCTGAAAGAAATTCAGCCTTATTAGTGAACCAGAAAACTCCCCCATACATACTGGTAAAGCACTGCGAGGATATGCATATGGGGATTTCAAGGAGGGGAAACAAAGGGTAGACAAAAGAAATGGGCCCAAAGAAATAGGTTACTGTTCCTCTCTCTAACATGAGCTAATTGTGTATTGGGTAAGGCTAATCCCCTGCAATGTTCCACGAGTTCAAAGGTCAAGACTTTTGTTTTTCAACTGTCCCCAGCAAATTTTATTCCTTGAAGAAAACAGCCTGGAGCTGCCCCATGGTGCGCACACTCTCAAACTCAGGGGTTAAGGACTCAAGCTCTGCACAGCCTAATGTTGCATCAGGCATCACCAACACAGCCCTCAGCACACTTAAACAAGTACAAACAACAAGCAAGAAGCCAAGAGCTCCTAAGAGACTACTCTGTCCCGAAATACCAGGAAGATGGTATTAACACAGTTAAATTCACCGTATTAACATTCAAAGGAGTCCTTTCACCTTTGTCACTGTGTGATTCAACTTAAACGCAGAGCTCCTAGCTCCCTATGCTTTAAGAGCATAGGGGGGGACAAGACTGCCCCCCTGAGAGCACCCTGCCAAGAGCGAGCCCCTTGTGCCCCCACGCCCAGTTACAGAGGAACCACTCCATAGAATCATAGAATCATTTAGGTTGGAAGAGACCCTTGGGATCATCAAGTCCAACCTCCAGCCACGGCATCAGGTATTAAAAAAAAATAAATGGGATCTTTCTTTCCCACATGCTAAACTATATATAACATAAGGTAGAATCCTCAAAACAAGCACGGGGACTGTTGGTAATCCTCCCTGCAGTTCCCCCCACAGCATGAGGAATTTGATTAAACTTCCTCAACAGGAGAGCACTAAATAAACACCGTAAATTAAACAAAACTATGCCGACGATCTAATTGCAATTACTTCCAATTGATTTGAGTCTTTATTGTCCCCTCAAGTCCTAAACTTCATAGATAAAAAAGGATCAGGCCTTACTGGAGGAATACCAAAGAAGGAGTTACGAAACTTTCCTTAAACATATTCAAACCGGAGCAGCTTGTCCTCCTGACGAGATTCCAATTTAGCCTAGAAGTCTAATGAAAAAAAAAAAATGGCCTATTCCAGGTTTTGTCATAAACAAGCAAGTTAATGCGTAGAATAAATTCAATCATCGCTTAATAGACACACATACAAAGTCTAAATTGCTGTGAGTATTTTATTTCACTAAAGCCAGACACTGCCAAAAGACTTTAGGAAACTTTTACCCAGCTGATACTGTACAATCCAGCTCTCAGGCATTTCAGCCTCTTCCAAGTTGAGCCAAACTGTCACTTGATTGCAACAGGAAACATACGCACACGAGCGTAGCGGGGTTGCTCACTGCTATTCAGATAGTCTACGGGAAAACAAAAGCAGATATTCTTATTCCACTCCCAGGAACTCCTCTGCAGAAAAATCCTGGAGTTACTTGCAGATTTTCAAAGATCCTCTTCAGTCCTGTTCTGTATCATCAAGTTGGTTTTATAATTAATATTCAGGTATTAATTTCATTAAGCTCAATCTACTTGCAAGGGCCAAACCCATTATTCTGATTAATTTTCTCTTTCATGTCTCCAAATCACATTTTCCTTGCCAAGCTGGAACCATTCTCAGATCACCATTCTCTCAAATTCATTCCACTCCAAGGGTAGCCCAGAGCTGCGGCAGACACAAGGCTTTAAAGCTTCTGGAAGCATTTTTCATTTACACTGCTACCATTTTCCCTACACAGCACACACCCAAGCTCCAGTTCCAATCCTAGGGAGCTTTTAAGTGGCAAGGGCTTTCTTTAGGTTGGAGGGGGCATTTTGTTTTGGCAAAAGCAGGCAGAAAAGTAAAGCACACACTCTTCCTTAGGATTTTTTCCATTGCATTATGTTTAGACTAAAATGAAAATTATTTAAGCTTTCTTGAAGGACAGACCTCAACTAATCTTGCAGCTATAAATATCTTTATGGCACACTCATTTTTCAGAGAATTCAAATCCAGAGATGAAAGAGTATACCTAGCTCTCTATGCTATTTTCTTTATGTGACACTGGAAGGAAAAAATGTAGTTCTGGTACTTACATTCATCTATTATGGTAATGCACCAGAATAGCTCACCATCTCTACAGCTAATTACTTCAGCTTTAGTTAGCTTGGTCCTCATCTGGGTATTAGCTGCTGTCATCATATCGCCTATTTGCCACTAAATAATTAATAACACAAAATATGCATTTTCAAACATTACTCTCGCTTTTAAGGAAAGGAAATTTGAAGGAAAATTTGGTAGTTTTATCTACCACCTCATGAAATTTTACCGGCAGATCTAAGGGAGTCAAAGCAATCGGAGCAAATACTGGCTTAAGAATAATACCAAGTTTCGTTTTAATGCTTTTCACATACATGTCTGAATTGTCTTCAATATATCGACTGTTGGGGTTGTTCGTTGTTTTGTTTGGTTGTTTTTTTTAAATCATAGGAAAATATAAAGTCTACAACTTGGTTCTAGGAAAAGAAAACACATCTGAGCTCGATCTTCTCATCATTCATACAAACACATACATGCACACTACTCCATCACAATGCTGATTTTTCAGTCATACACTTGTAACATGCCACTATTAGTCCCCAGCTCTGTTCCATCATGTACTTTCTCTTCATTCAGGAGGACAGAAATGGCTTCCCCTGTGTTGGGTTTTCTCAAGCAGAGAGCTACCATCAAGTGTCATTTGCTTGTCCACGGCTTCAAATGATCCTTGAAGCGTTATTACAACTAGAAACTGCTCTAAGGATTTCTCTGGTGCCCGAGTGTGCAGCCACTGCACACAAAATTACAGGAGAAATGCTCATGTTCAAGGTATTGCCTGATTGATAATTCCTTAGTTACGAATCTGAAAGAGTCCTTGGGTTTGCACTTAAAAAGCTGGACAACTGGAGATAAATTTCATAAAGATATCCTGCTCTTGCACCATCGCTTTGGTACTTCATGGGATAAAAGCACCCCACTACAGCAAGCATTTCTGGGTAACTGTGGGAAATTGCCGTTGGTGTCAATGTGGCTAAGATTTTTGACAACTATTTCACTTGCTGGACAGGCTTCATTAGCACTAGGCTTATCTCCACCCCACTAAGAGCTGCTCTGTGAGCCTCCTCATGCCTGGTGGCCAACACAGCTAATACTGATAATTCTGATACTTCTCCCTCAGCTCCCGCACAAGGAAAAGCCAGCTGCTGCATGGCTCGCTACACCACACACCTCCCATCCTGCCAGCCTGCCTGACACCCTCTCAACACTGTCCTATTTACTCACTGCTAATTAGCACAAGGCTGCCGTCGCTCCGAGTGGTACCTATGTGACTGCCCAGCCAACACATGCGCTGACGGGGCAGCTGACAGGCAATGCAGGCGACCTCCACCAACAGCTGCAGTGATTTGTGTCTCTCCTCCATCTAGAACTTTCTTTTTTTTTATATTAAGCTTCATTGTTTGTCTAATACGGTTGACGTGGCCCAACAGTTTCCAGATGTAATGAAAGAGAACAGCCAGAAACAAAGAGGAAGCATTACCATTCGAACCTTAATTGCAAATAATACAAGAGAGATGAAGAAACCTGCCCCATAAAATTACCAACAGCAACTTCTCCCCTACACACCTATGTAGAAATTGTTCTCTTACAAGTTCACTTCCAACTCACTCGTTTTAGGCAAACATACCCTATACCCTTGCAATTGCACTGTTTGCAACTTATCTCAAAATTCAAATATTATTAGTAAATGCAGAGCTGGGAGCAGCACTTAATTAGAATGCCTTTTAAAACCTTTTTTATATTCAAATGGCAGAGTCACTTGCCCTTCTCTCCACTGGAATACTATCACACCATCTGCTTTGTCTTTATTTATTTATTTATTTATTTGCTACTAAGGCACTTTGAGGATGTTTTCTGCTAGCTTCAGGTACAATATTTGTTGCCTGCACATTCTAAGTATCTCCCCTTTTTTGTTTGTTCTGTATTTCTTTTCATGTTTTCTAGTATTTTACTTTTCATAGTACTTAAAATTACGCCCAACATTTCAAAGGACACAGAGGTGGAAAAAGTGGTGCTCTGCACCAATATATTAAACAATTTCATTTTCCACATTACAGCGGTTAATTCAGCCAAGCTGTAAGAAAATAGCTAACGGACAACACAGGTTACAATGGCACAACCAGACGGTTGATCTTCCTACAAGCAGGTACTGATGCCTCTGCTTAAAAAGCAACAAAGCTACTGAATGTTGAACATGTTAAAAAGATAAACATTAATAGTTTCAGGTAACAAATTACAAATATATATTATAAAAATAACGTTACCTGGAGATTTTTCAGGAGGAGTTTCCACAGAGGTAAGATAGGAGCTGAAGTCTTCAAATAAAACCACTGAAAATTACCTCTAAGGAGTCTAATCTTACAGGTTCACACAGAAAAAAATTTACCTTCTAAAATTGTACTGAAACTACTTAGTACATGAAGTACAAATTCCCAATTCTTCAAAAGGTACAGCAACTGATTCCCGCCTTCCTCATTCTCCCTTTGATATTTTTCATAACATTAAGGGCCTGAATCTTAACTGCTCCCTGGAAAAAAGGGAACTCGGGGGAAAAAACACAACTTTTGAAGATTCTTCCTTTCACAAGAGTTTTTATCTTCCTTTGTAGCCTTGATGTTTGAGAAAATAACCTCAGGCAGGGCAAATTAAACAAATAATACTTTTCCTTAATCTGAAAAAGACTATTTTATACAACTATTATACACCACAGCAAGAGCTGGCCAGAGCCTCCTCGGTTGTAATCACTGTTATTGCAATCATAAGACTGGAGAGAATTAGCAAAATAAAGACAAATCAAATTCATTTCACTTTGATGGCAAGCCATAAGCAGCAGCAAACTCCAGAATAATTTGAGAAATGAGAGAGAGATGAATGGAAGAACAGGAAAAAAAAAATCCTCAACCCCCAAAAGACACCTCATTCTCCCTTCCCATAATTGTAGGAAGACCAGGGTGGCCAGGGAAGCAATCTAACTGTCTGAAACCTGCTGTGTTCCCAGAGCCTCTGAATGATGAAAATGATGGGAATCCCAGGTCCAACCAAATAGTGCTATCCTTCCTTTTCCTCTTAAAATAAGATTATTTTTAAGATTTATTTTCACCTATTTAGTAACACAAGGGAAAACACCTCCCCAAAGAAGTAGCATGAAAGCCTGCTCGGCATCACTGCCTCTCTTGATACAAGGCCGTTTTAAACACACCGTGTAACAGCAAGAGGCAACCACCAAAGACACACTTGCCATTTCATATAATTGAATAGTAACCTTCCCCTCCCCTGAACTTTCAGGCCAAAATCAATGCCATACAAACCTGTCGAACAGGAAACCTAATAATTCTAACATGTGCAACCAAAGCGATAGGGAGTTCCACAGTAAAACTGATAAGGGGAGACATAAAAGACTAATGAGCCGCCCGCCAGTGCTCCAGTGCTGGGCTAGCAAAGGTCCCTGCGGAACACCTTTTGGTATTGTTCGGTGGGGAGAGGGAGAATGGGACATGTCCAAAAATAACATTCAGAGATGGAAGAAATGAACACTTAATGTCTGCAGTTTAAATGCCTCACCCAGAGTAGAATAAAAAACAAACAAAAGAAACCCCCCCAGGTTTGAGAGTGCGTAGCCAACAGAAAAACGCAGGATGCGGAGCAGAAAGAGCCAATTAAATGTACACAGGTTACTGAGCAGCTAGTCCCTTTGTGCTGTGTTCCCTATTTGAATAAATTGACAAATGTCATCTTGACCTGTGCCTACGGTGCAGGTGACTGAAAACAAGGGTTCTTGATTAAGGAGATGCAGTCATCCGTATTATTAATGACCAGCGATCAAACAACTGGTCCTGCAATAACGAGGAGTGAAAGCCGCAGAAAGGCGGACTGTGGCCAGCAGAGGAGGAAGCAACCAACAAAATCTACTCCTGACCATTATTGCTAAGTTTTCTAGTTTAACAGTCAATCATCTTTTGACCTACAAAAAATGCATGCTCTTCTCTAGCAGTGTTTTGTACAAAGAAAATCCAGGTACCTGAGCAGCTTGTCCCAGAGGCAGCGATCCTATCTCCTCTATGTATACTGAGCATATTACCCGCACTCGAGAGTTGTTTCAAGCAGCGAGGCCACTAACCTCTCCGTTCAGGAAATCACAGCTTTTCCTCAAAGTTGTCCATATGATACATTTCCAGCTGCAGAATATCTGTACCACCTTGTGCATTACAGAAATAGATGCTCTGGGGAGACGTCTAACTTGGAGGAAGAAGAGAAGTTCCCCTTTGGTTGCACAACTTATCCCTTTCAGTTGTTAACAGACCCAATGAGGAAAAGGGCTTGAAAGGGCAATTTAAAATGCCTTACGAGACAGTAGAATCACGTGCCAAATCGGAGCATAATAGTCTCTTAACATACTTTCATTATGAGAAATTCACCCTGCAAGGTCCAACCTTTGGCCACCCAAGCCATCATATGTGGAAGGAAACTGGGACTGAAATAATGATGAACATTACTACTCATCTGAGAAATCGTGTATTATGGGGCACCATCCTCCAGCACCAGTGCTAAGGTAGCAAAAAATAGTTATTTTAATGGCAAGCAGCAGGGCACCGCATAGGCAAGGCATCACCAGCAAGGGAACCAGCAACATGGTCTCCCGCCTTTCACTACACCCAACTTATAACCCGAGAAAGAGAACACAGTCTGGAAACACCCATCCCTGCCTTATACTAAACTACCACCCAACCCTCCAAGTATTCCTCATGCCTAATAACAAACGTGCATTGTACAGAAATCTTCTACTCTAAGCCTCGGTGGTCAGATTTTGTGGCTTCAGAAAGTTTCTTTGCTGCATTTTATACAGCGACACAAACCCGGATTTTACTGTACAGCCTTTACTGCAGAGCATTCAAGGCCACGTTACCAAAATCACAGTTCCCTCTGAGATCAACAGAAAACAGAACTGTAGCACCTCCGTGAACTTCACCAACAAAGCTTCGTTTTATTTGAGTGCCAACTAACAGAGCAACCATTCTTTCTTTCTGTAAGTCCTTTTGACAACCAAACATTAAAATAATTTCCCCCATTTCTATTTCCAGACTAAAAAAAGTAGTTGCATACCCTGTTTCTCAAATCCCTGCAAAGGCACATCATATTTTCACTTCTCCTAATATTTAATCAAGTCTACTTCATTACAGACAAAGCTAAAAAGCTCATCACGCTGCAATTGATTACAAACAAGATAATGCCCACATCTGATAAAGACTGACCTAATTGCCTGATTTGCCTATGCTTCTGCAGGCCAAATTTACTGACATTTTCCACAAATTCAAAGCTGACTGAGCCTGATGACCTTTTATACCTCTGTAATTACTCTTCTGTGCCTGTACAACCAGAAACATAGTCTCCCTAATTCAGCAGCCCACCTGGTACACTATAAGCTTCACCATCTACTCAGCACCTACCAGTTACAAGAGTACACACCAAAAAAATCCATTAAAATACACAAACTATAACCTTTCAAAGTCATAAAATTAAGTCTGGAAAGGCCCTTTTAAGATAGATGTGCCAATTTCTAAAAGCAGCAGCACACACACAAAAAAAGCAAGACCAGTCAGTGGACCCAAATTCAATAAACAGCATTTTTATCATGCTTTTTCTAAAAAAAAACCCAATATAAACTAAGGACACTGGCATAGAAAAGCACCCAACTAAACCAAGTAAGTTTAGTCCCCATCACTAACATCACAGCATGAGAAGTATGCTGCAAATGCATTGATTCTGCACTAGAACACAACCAAAATTAATAACACAGAAGTTTAACCACAGAAAACATCCACTAGACCTTCATTGATGTATATAATCAACTTTCACAACCCAGTCCTAGTTGAAAAAAAAAAAAAACCACACTTCCTAATTAGGAACATAAGTTTAAAAAAAGATGAGGCAAGTCAATTCTACTGAAGCAAAGTTCTGGATCTGGATCTCCACGGCAGATCTGTATTTCCCCAAGCAAAGCAGAGGGAAAGATGAGGTCAGAGCACTGACCTGCAATTCACATTCCAGTCTCAGGGAAGAGGGACGGACAACCATTAACGACCAGAGAAGACGCTACGTCCTTCCCTGCACAGTTTTCCACCTTGCAAAACCTGAGGGGACACACTCAGCTGGTGACCTGCACATGATTCCTCAGACCCCTGGCATCCTTGAAACTTCTCTGCCCACCGGCCAACTTGTCGCTGCAAACACCATGAAAACAGCATGGTCCCGTGGACCACCTTCCCCAGCTTTGTGTCCTGACAGATCCCAGCCTGGGAGTCCCTACACCAGCCAGAGCTTTTTAGAAATCTATGCTCAAGAGCAAGCCAAAGACTAAATGCAAAGATATTTCAAAGAAGAGAAGCATTTCTTTTGCATAGCTCCATCACAGAGCATACACAATCTAAAGAGCTGCCAAGCACTGGCAGTCATGTTACTCGTCAGTGTCAACAATTTTTATATTCTTTTTTCTTAAAAGAGCTAATAATTTTCATCATATATGACTGTCTTAGGTGGAAGCTTGGATTTTTTGCAAACTCAAATTAATCTAAAACCAGCAGGGAAAATTTACTGAATAGCTCTATAAATTCAGAATTCTCTATCTGAATTTCAATGCAGAAGTAGATCTGAAGCAAGTCTTTCTCTTTTCTTTTGCAAACTGTCACAATTAAGCGGCATTTCCCCTTTGGTCATTTATCATCCACAATTCTCTTTCAAAAAGTTTGGCTACAAATAGCATCCTTTAAGATATTGATTGCAAAAATGACTGATTAACTGCATCAATCTGGGGAGGGGGAAGGGAAGGGAAGAGTTCCCATTTTAGGTCCAAGCATTACATAAAAGTCAGTCTTTGGTATTACACATTCAATCTCTTACCAACTTTCGACATTTTTAAGTCCTATGTTACTCTATGTTAAACATTCTGCCCGCTTTCCTGTTTATTTAATTTGTTCAAGAAAATAGAGTGCAGAAGAAAAAAAAACACCACCACAATTTAATTGGCTACACAGAAGATACTGCAGAGAAGTAGAGTTTTCTAACCCCTCCCCATGATGCTGACAGTTGGCCCTACTGACAATGATCCCTTCCACGGCTACATCTGAACTCAAGTCTGTGGGGATAAAATAATTTACAGTGTGTTTGGGCTGATAGACGTCAGCTATCATAATGTCTAAGCTTTCAAAAATAACCATCATAATTCAGTATACTACATATAACCCTTCACCTTCACTATTTGCAAAGGAAAGAGGCAAGACTCTACTCAATGCTGAAGCAAAAACCATACTAAAGAGAATGAAGATCTGAACTGGAAAGCAAAAACTTTCCCTGAGCCACAAAATTTGATGCTTTGCTCAGCAATAGGCACTTCTGATACCAGGGAAGGCCAGGGCAAATGGGGAAGTAAGACTTGGCCTCATTAACAGCCTGGTCCTTAACACACACAGAGCTCACCAGCCAGCTGCACCCCAGGGTGCAGGCTCCACAGATCAACAAGCTCCAAAGATCAACAGGGTGGGTGCAGAAGACATCACTCCTGTCATAGAATCACAGAATGGTTAGAGTTAGAAGGGACCTTAAAGATCATTGAGTTCCAAACCCCTTGCCATGGGCAGGGACACCTCCCACTAGACCAGGTGGCTCAAAGCCCCATCCAGCCTGGCCTGTCATGGCAGCCAGTGCAGGGTTTTGAGACCCTAGCAGGTCAGACACAAGGCATAACTTCTTGGTACACGGGACCATTTCTAAAAAGGCTCAGATCCACTAATTAGCTGGGTACCGCAATTCCTCTCATAAACATCCACAGGGCAGGGAAGGGGATCTCTCAACTCCAGAGAACGTTTGGGGCTTTTCTTAAACTGTACTGCTTCACGACTTTATTTTCGTTGGCCCGATTCCAACATCAGCTGCTTGCTGTAAATACATTTTGGAAGCAACACAAGCAGCAAGAGTCAAAGTATCTGGGAGATGCAAGTAATCAAACAGCCGAGTGACACTGTTCCTTCAGAGCAATCATCTCTTCGCTCCCCTGGGACAAATCTCTTTGAAGGAAACCCCTGGTAAAGAAGGCTGTTAAAGAAAATAAGAAAGATACGCTACTCATTTCATTTATTTCATGCCAGCAATCAAGCACATCCGGCAACTTAACAACAACAAAAAAAAAAACCCAAACCAACCACAACTCCAGAGAGTTTGCATCTGCTTAAAGAAGAAGAAAGAAAGAAAAGCAGCCAAATCACAGCAGATAAGGCCTTGCTACACATCAGCTCCCTCTCTGAAAATAAACTTCTGTTTGCTAAGAACTTTCCCCAGCGCTCCACGCCCGTTTAAGGCCGATCACAGCGAAGAGCGGGACACACGCTCTCGGAAGCGGCGAACTTACCAGCGGGGGCCCCGGGGCGAGGCGACGGCCGAGGCGTCGAGGGAACCAGGCCGGAGCCACCTCGGCGCGCCCCGGGGTG
>VZTM01026656.1:107058-141405 GCA_013400555.1 Jacana jacana
CTCGCCGCGCTGCCGCGGCTGCACCTCCCCTAACCCTGCCCCCTCCCGGAGGGGGAGCCGCCGGCGAGAGAGGAGGCGGCCGAGAGCCCCCTCCAGCGTTCACAGGCGGCGGCAGCTCCGGCTCGCCATTGCCTTCTCGCGTCAGCGCCCGCCTCGGCGGTGCCGCCCGGTCGCAGGTACCCAGGCGGCCCGTCGGTGGAGGGGAGGAGGAGCAGCGACTATGGCCCTAAGGTGCCGGTGGGGGCTCCAGGTATCCTCCCTCCTCTTCTTCTCCTCCTCCTCTTCTTCCTCCAGGGCAGCAGAAAAGGCGGGGCAGCGCCCAGGTGGCCGCGGCGTGAGGGAAGGGTTAAAGCCGGGCTGCTGGAGCCTCCCTGCCCGCCTTCGAGCCTCTGTCCCGGGGCCAAGGGCGGGGGGAGCAGAGGCCCTTGGGCCATCGCTGCCCCTTTCTGTGGATTTTGGGGACCATACGACGTGGTCGTCCTTAGGATGGAAGGTTGTCCCCCTTGGAGGGGGAATTAGTCCCCTGGCTGGCAGCCTGTTAAACCAGGTGGCTGGGTTCAGGAGGAGCACAGAACATTGCCCCTGTGCAAACCCATTAATACCCCAGCTTTTCTGCTTAAGGAGGGAGCTTCAGGAACCAGCAGGGAAGGGATCAACGGTGGGTTGACCAAGAAGTGTCCTTCCATACTCATCATACTCCAAGTGGTTGCCTGAGGTTCCAGGACTAGGTGTGTGGGTAGTGTATTCATGTTTATGGTTACTAGCTAGTAACCTGTATTTTCTTCCTCATCAGAGAACCACCAACCCAGCACTGTAGAATTCGAGGGCTGTCTCCAGCCTGTCAGTAGAAAGGGGACCACCAGGCAAAGTCTAGGGCTTGGGGTGTGCCTTTTCCAGAGACCCTGTACTTTTCCCTCAGAGAAGGTTTGGAGCTATAGCAAAAAGGCTATCACACCTAGGACCAGAATAATTGTCAGCTCTTAAAAGATTGCTACCATGTGCTTAACTTAAGTGTTAGGATGTGCATCTCTTTGGGATCTTCTCCAGAAGAAGGCTGGGTGGTCCACACAAATGAGTGATGCAGGGGAGGTGATACTTTAGCTCTTTGAACTTCTCTCAGTCACCCAGGAGGGTAAATTAGGCATGTATTTATAAAGTAACCTTTCTGGCATTTGAAGACCACTTGAGGAGCTCAACTACTACCTCTAGTTTTTAATCAGTGGAGGAAACAAAAATGATACATGAACACTAAAAAAAATCTTTTTTTGGTCTAAGCCTTGGCCTTGCTGAATCCCAAATGGACAAATTCCTGCGCTGTCAACAGCAATGCATCTATGCATAAACACCTTCCTACAAATACCTCAGTGCATGTGCCAGCCCATCATGTGAGGTCAAGAGGACGTCATTTCTTTGGTCCGCCCTGAAACCTTAAGCAAAGTACATATGTTAGTGTCTGAAAGGCTGGAAATTGCCTTTAGCTGTCAATACTCGATAAGATAGTAATCACTGTTATTTTCCCCCAGACTTTTTCCACACAGAATGCATGGTCTGTCTTGTAGAAGATCAAGAAGAAAGATTACATTCTCCTTCTGACTCCAGAGCAGAAGAGAAATAGAGTAGAACAGAATATTTCAGTTGGAAGGGACCTATAACAACCATCTAGTCCAACTGCCTGACCACATGAACTGTGGCTAAAACCACCGTTACAATCAAAAAGGTTGCCTTTTTCCAAGTACTTAGCAGCTTTAACTCCTACCTAAGGTGCAGTTAGGGTATGAGCAGCACTGCAAGGGTCAATCGTAGCATTTAGAATTTCCTGATGCTTTTTATATACACTTCCAGATCACTAATGCCTCATTCACACCTAACAAAAGAGTTGTTACAATCTACACCAAATGAGGGTGAGGTCATCTTCAACGCCTTCCAAGTCTGAGTGACCTTGAAATGTTTCTCAGTACTGAACAGAAGTAGCAGGTTGCCTAATCATTTATTACTGAGCTTCACAAAGCAACTGTGCAATACTATCTTGAATGGTATACTGGTCTGTGTTGAATGACCGACAGTGTTGGTCATTTCTCCAGGAGCCACCACCAACCTTGCATGTGTTTATTTTGTTCACCCTTTAACTCTTGAACCTTCTGAAGGTATCAAGGACAGCTAGGGACTGATGTCTAAATAGACTTCTTTACTGTCATGATGTTTATCTAGTCAGTCATAAAGTCATCTTTCACCCTCCCATTTCCCATTGATGCTCTCTATGGTTCTTAAGCAGCACGTTTTTCTCTAAAACAGATTTCTTTCTTGTAAATTACACAGGACAGCAACTTGCACTCTTCTGATGTGATTGCTAAGAAAAGCACTCATCCCTACTGCGAGTTTGCTGTAGTACACAGGGTTATGTTTCTTCCCTGTTGAATGACACGTGGAACGTGTTGGAACATCAAATAAACAGGAGAAATTGTGAGAAACAGCATTTGTTTTTGAAAAGTTGCTGAAATTAGAAAAATGTTTATAGTTCAGTTCCTGAAAGAAAACAGATAAGCTTTTTCTGCATGCACTGACAAAGGAGAGAAGAGCCGGAACTGGATTTCAGACTAAGCAGGCATGATCATTCATTTCTGCCTTACCCGATAAGAGACAACCCAGGGGAAAGGAAAGGAAGGAGAGAAATATGTTAAAAGGGTTCTGTTGCCTTGAGTGACTGCCTTTCTGCGCCTTCTGCCTTTTTCCCTCTTAGGAAAGGAAGAGCAACAGCTTTGATGGAATGTAAATACAGATCTCTGGAAAGCTTCCACTTTTTACAACTCCGATGTATTCTGGGATGATTTGCGGTTATTTTTTCATTGAGAGTTTCTCATATTGTGAGATTCTAGAAGGTATGTATGTATGTATGCAGGCAGTTATGCCAAATTCTCATTTTCACCTGCCGTGTGGTAACTTGTTTGCCTGCCCGTGTGCTTCATCAGACTAAATCACTGACCTCAGAAACCAAGTATGTGGGTTGAGTTCTTTGGTCTGGTTTACTGTAAGGCCAGTCCAGATTCTCAAATGGTCCTTCTGGCCGTAAAATCTAAGTCTCTTTTTGTAAACTACATTGAGATATGTGTTAAACTCAGATGTTTTTCTGTTCTTTATTAAGGTGAGAAGCTAAGATGCTGCCCTAATCGAAATCTGTGTATTCCAGCTACATCTTTTGTCTAGTCATTCTTTTTTGTAAAACATTCCACACATGTTTTCCCTGCAGCCTGAAATTTTGTTTCAAAGACCCTTTCAGCAAATGCTTTCATGCTAGATTTATCAGTGTTCTTGTATAAATGTGGTTTGGGGGCTCAATCTTACAAACCTAAGGTATTTGATTAGTCAGTTTTAGGCTCTCTCTCATATGTCTTTACATTAACTTGTGTTAACTCATACATTTTTGCTAATTTTCTTGCAATAGTATGACAGACTTATCCATTCACTTCTTTCAGCATTATTTCACCATCATTTTTATTACACATTTCATTGCATACATACTTCCCACCAGTTCAGTGGCTTTTCTTTGCAATGAATTTTTACCCTTGTGTTCCCAAAACATTACTACAGTCATCAGTTGTTAAGATTACCTTATCACTAGCTCTCCTGCTAAGGTTACTCATGTTGAACTAATATGTCCTCTTGCTTCTACATCAGAATGTGATGTCAGACTATAGCTAGCAGCAGTGGTAATTAACAAACTAATGTATAATACTAGCAGTAGACCGTGTCTTAACTTTTGAGGGGAGAAAAACAAATGAATATGTAGCCAGTCTATTTCCATTCTCAAAGTTCAGGAATTTTCAGGAATTCTACGATTCTAAGTCTCATGTGAAAGAAATACTCAACCATTGAAAAGGAGCCATGTAAGTTACCGGGTTTTGTTTACTGCCTGCTCAAAGCGTGTGTTAAAAGAGAGCCTTTTAATCATAGGTGCAACAGTTTCCCACCTCCTTAAGAATTTCTAGGAAGAGAGCTTTTGCATACCAAGCTGTTAGAGCAAGTCCCTCTTCCTAACTTCAGTCTGAACAGTCTTCAGCAACATCTCTGTTAGGTGTCACTGTATTTACCTTGGATGGCCCAACCTATTTGTCTGTTTCAGGGCTGAGGCGTTCGTTACGTTAGCTGCGTACCTGTGCTAAGGTGATCACCAGGGCAATAGTTAATGGAGGAGTCATCCCTCAGGCTTCAGAGCTAAAAAGTTCACTTGAAATTCATGAACAATTTATACTCCTCAAAACCACGTAGATCATGTCATAGAATCATAGAATCATTTNTCAAACTAAACAGTCCCAGCTCCCTCAATCGATCCTCATAAGCCTTATTCTCAAGGCCTTTCACCAGTTTCGTTGCCCTCCTCTGTACTCGCTCCAGCACCTCAATATCTCTCTTGTGCTGAGGTGCCCAGAACTGGACACAATACTCAAGGTGTGGCCTCACCAGTGCTGAGTACAGGGGGACAATCACCTCCCTACAGCTCATACTGGCTTCATCGTTGCTTTTCCCCTTCTGCACATCCAAGGAGGGGAAAAAAAAAGGGCTAATTTTTAAAATGACACTGAGGAGTCTAAATTACCCATTAATGGACAAAATATCAACTACTGCAATGTAAGTAAAAACATTAATGATTATTATAGTTAGCTATAAAATAATCATTTATCAAGTCAGAAACATCAAAACCTTCAAGAAAACAGAAGGCAAGGAAAAACACAGAGGTTTGTTAAAAAACTAAAGTCAATCTAACATCCTTTTGCTATTCGTATTCAGGTTTCCTCTCCTACAATCCATGTTTACCTTTTCTCACAGAAGAAAGGAAAAAGAACATGGTGTATCAGGGCAAAATACATATTCCATGCCAGTATTTCTGTCAGAGACAATGTACCTTTTCTGTCATGGTGAGGAGAGAGAATTAGCAATGGAAAGAGAAAATATTTGTAGATATGAAAAGATTTCACATATTGAGCAACAAATAAAAATAATACTAAAAAAGAGCTGACCTCTTCATCAAGAGCCATCAAGCCTGCAAGATGCAGGGTATTGGGCAGGAGTGAAAGCTTGCAATTTCCCCATTGAATGTGGCTTTTAGAAAACAACCAACCAAACATATTAATCTTTCAATGCTACTTTTGAGAAGAAAACCAAATACAGTTTTTGAGACAGAAATGTGTCCTTAGACTTCAGAGTTTAGGGTAGAACTCCCAGCACCACAGTTCATTCTCTTCCAGTGCTTTTGTCAACTTGGATAGAGCAAACTGTTTATCTGTTAGAAAAAAACAAAACAAAACAAAACAAACAAACAAACAAAAAGGTGATACTTTAGTGCCACTAAAATAATTTAGTGATTTTGAGACCACTGAGTACTGTGATGAAGAACAACTTAAATACCTAGATGGATATAAGCAAATATGGTTCTAAAACAGAGGGGGAAAATGCTGTTTCTACAGACCCTCAAAATTTATATCATGAATAAACACAGCTGAAAATAGTCCCCTTGCAAATATAAAAATCATGAGAATATAGAACATTAAATATAGCTTTTAGCATTATCAAACTTAAAGATTCCCATGAAAATAATAATCCTCTTGCTCATTCTCCCTCAGCCCCTGCCAATATTTTTGCTGTGACCTTCTGCAAGGGAATACATTTGGAACTGGTTAGTGTGCCTGAATAAATCCTTCTGGGATAATCCCCACTTTAAAGTGGTGGTGGGGGAGCCTTACCTTATCTAGCGCTCTGTCACATTCAGGATCTCCCATGGGTCCTTTCTAACTTCATGTTGGATGACAGACATTTTATTTTTACAATGGCTAGTTACAACAGATGGCTTAATTACCATCTCCTCCGTTGTCATGTTCTTCTGCTTTAACTTTTGGAACATCTAAATCTGGCTGGAGGGAGCAACTGTAGAGCATGTCAAAGCGAACATCAATTTAGCGTATGATTTTGCTATTTCAGAATGCAGCCTCTGAAATTAGCCCATTCCTAAATGTCAGACCAGAAGCCAGGTCTTCTGAGGGTGATAATTTATTTGCTTTACCCCATGAGAAGCATAGCAGACTAGAGAGAAGAAAGACGGTCTACTTTCTATCTGGGTTTAATATCATTAATGAAATTCCTCCTTCAAAAGGGATCTGTGAAACTTTCTCTTCAGAGAGTGAAAGGTATTAAATAATTTATGGAAATAATAGTTTGCTGTAGAAAGCTTAGCAAGATCTGCATAATTTACACGTAATAAAATCAAATAATTAGAAACTTGAAAAGCATTTATTTTCCTCAGAAATGAAACTCCAATGAACAAAACCAAAATAACTGCTCCAAAAAAGAAGAATTTAGACTAAAAAAAAAACCCAACAATGAAGCATCCTTTCCATATTACTGATGAGACAAACCATTTACAGTCAGGTAGTCTATTTTCTGCTATAATCTACTTCCAAATCAGGAAGGAAAATTTTCCTTAAAGGTCAGGTAGATTACGTCTACACTTTTTCTCCCATCAAGTGGCCAATGATGATAGGCAAAATGTATTTGCTGGTCATGTTCTTCCCCGTGTAAATGCGTGGGCTGCTCTCTCACTGTCCAAGGTCCAATTGAACTGTAGCAACTTGGGCTCTGCCTGTTGAGTTGTAAGTGGGAGTGATGAGTGCTCTCCTGTTTCCCAGGTTCTGATGCTGAAAGACGGACAAGGAACAGGTTTTGTTTAGTCTCTTAGTTTTCTGAGGTGCCCGGTACTGGCGAAGGTGGTATCAGTTTTTCCCTACCCACCTAATATAATAATTCATAATTCATTACCGCTACTTCCAATTAGATAATCTCCCCACTCTACTTAAGAACACAAAAATTCACTTATGTCTGTGGTTACTAGTGGTTTTTTTTCTGTTTCCTCAGCTACTGGTCTGTATGTCATGTGTGTCTACGCTCCCTTCAGCATTATGGTGTTCCACAGCCTTTCCGTTTGTTGTACAGTTTTCCACTTTATAAGTACTTTAAATGTGAGATTCACCATTTGGTTTGACAGCGAAACACAGAAAGCAATCATTTCTGGTTTATCAGTAATCTCTAGGATACATTTGTCCTTTATAAATATTGTGATTTACCTGTTACTGAGAAGAAAAAAAAAAAGAAAAAGAAGAGAGAAAAATAATCTTTCTGGTTTAAAATATTAGATTTCAAAATGAACATGAACTTAATATATAACTGGATTGAATTCCCTCTACTGAAATAGGACAGGCTTAATCAGAATAGCTCCCAGGGAACGTTTTAAAGCACCAGGACTTTTAATAATAGTCTCTACTAAATTTAACTGTTTTTTTATAACAAAGATGCCATTCATCTCCTGCTTTTAAATTCTGAAATGCATTATTTTTTTTCTTTGATATCTCAAATTGCCTAACCACTGCCTGTTTAGTTTGCTCCCTGCACAGCGTCTCTGCAGTTGTTGACAGCACTGGGTGTTGCACATCTGTACTGTGCCACATCTCCCTCTGGCACTGGGGAGGAACTCTTAATCCCCATTTCCTGCTGTGATCTCTCCTCCAAGAGAGGCAGATGGGTAACAAAGGAGCTGCAGCTCTCATAAAACTGCCCAAATATTAAAATGGTTTAATCTTCTACCAGGGAAAGCCAGAGCGTCTCACCCCATGCCTTACTTTCTGCTGCACTTTGATCCTTTGTGTAAGTTACTAAAATTCAGCATTTGGGATTTGCCACGTTCGAATATGTTGAGTACATTGAAAAATACATTACCTCCTTCCAAATGGCGGGGAGAAAAGAGGATAAAATGTTTCGTTATGGCTTTCTTTCATTATATATTTCTTCTTTTGTTTGGAATCCACGTGATGCTCCACAGTGTCAAGACAAGAGAACGTTTTTTTTTCCCTTCTCAGACCACAGAGGAAGTGTCGCTGTGAGTATTAGCAATGAGGTGTGTTCTCTATGAGCTGATCCCTGTTCTAGTCGATCCTGTGTGACCCGGGTGAGGCAGTGTCCGTACCTCAGCGCCCTGCACAAGCACGGTGAAGAGATTCTGATCTGTACAAACAAGAGCGGGGCAGGGGCAGGGAGGGGAAATGAGAAGAGGAACGCTGTAATGAAGGATTTGTACAAATGGCCACATGAAGCCTGATCAGAGAAGCAGGTGTCTAACAGGAGATACGGTAAAGGAGCCTGAGGGAAAGAATACAAGAAATGGGACAAATGTAGAGTGATCCTTTCCCTTGCCCTACTCTTCCAGCTTCTGACAGCCATGGATTTATGGCCTTCTCCAGCAAGGAGTTTCCCCAGGAGCGTCTCACTTATTAACCAGTCACAAACCTGCCCTTAAAGAACGGGTCCAACTCTTTTTTTGACTTCTAGACGCATCCATCAGGAATTAGTTTCGTGTTTTAATTGCAGCATATGAAAAGATATTTCTTGTTGGTTTTAAACACCCAATCACACAGAATCACAGACTATCAGGGATTGGAAGGGACCTTGAAAGATCATCTAGTCCAATCCCCCTGCTGGAGCAGGAACACCTAGATCAGGTCACTCAGGAACGCGTCCAGGCAAGTTTTGAATGTTGAATGTCTCCAGAGAAGGAGAGTAGTATTTGACCTTGTGTTAGGAGAAATGGTGATTTGTTCCCTTTTCACCTGCTCACCTACATTCATAATGGTATAGATACCTATTCTACTGCCCCTAATTAGAATTGCTACCTTTTTCCAAACTGAAGAGTTTCTACCTTTTTAGTTTCACCTCAGATGGCCGCAATGCATATTTCTTACACTTCTTGCCTCTTTCTCAACTTCTCCAGTTCTGGTAGATCCCTTTTCCGGATCCCTTTTCTGGTACCAGCATCAGGACCACACACAAAGTCAAGGCAGAGGTACACAGATCCGTTGCACTGAACATCCCTGGCAGTGGTAACTGCAGCGCCTTTTCTGCAGCTCCCTTTCTTAAAAGGAAAACCAGCCTAAAGTCATTCATCATTGCTCTTTTTCCAGCCAAAGCAATCATTCTTTTTCACCATAATTACAGCATTAGCAGAGAAAATTAGGATTTGGGGGAGAATTAGTTATGATTCTTTTTTGGAAGATTTGATAAAAGGTTGCTTGTGTTTTGAAGTGAGGGTTGGTATTTCAGAATAAGGGCAAGAGGAAATATTTGGGTGTCCATATCTTACAGTTTAGACACAAAGTCCATATGATTTGTCGTCAGTAAGTTAATTTTTACAATTTGTTTGACTTCTCAATACACATTTCATAAAGAAAAGCACTGGCAGCTCTGTTAAAGGAGGGGAATAGACCCACAAAACACACCAGCTGAAGTCATCTTTTCTATAGGACTAGCAAGGGACTCAGATTCCCACAAACAAAAGGCTATGGACAAGATAGCTGAAAAATGAGGCAGGAATAAAATTATCATCTACTGCACTTCTGTTAGGACCTGTAAAACATTATTAAATGCTTATTTAGAAAGCAGAAGCTACAGTGGGCAACTACTCAGAGTTCTGGTTTATGCTCAAGCATATGAGTGAGGAGATGAGGCCAATTCCTAGTAACTCAGTGGTTTTGGCTAGGTCATTTTATATGTAGTCCGTTTGGGTTTTTTCCCCCAAGGGAAACAAATCTTATGTGAAAAGATTTTAATAGCAATGAAGGCAAACAAAGACTCCATCTGCTCAGATTTCATATTTTTTTTCTTTTGTTCCCCAGCTATCCATTTCCAACTTTCGATTTGAAATACATTTTCTTGTCACACTCTACTAACTCCAGCAACGGTTTTAAGCGTTTACTCATTTTAAGGCCAGGACTCCATGGTTTTTTATGTTAATGTAGCACCTCAGGAGCTCACCCACACAGCTCGGTTCCTTCTCACTTGCTCACAGAGACTGACAGGCAACCCCAAACGAAACTCATTTCTTCCTTGCCCTGCACATGAGGAGAGGTAGCAGGTTCCAAAGACAGTTTGCCTTCACAGTGGCAAGGATGAAGTTGCTATGGCTGCCTCACGCTACAGTGAGACTTTTATTTATGGGCACAGACTGTATTTGGACTTTTTTAATGGTGGGAGAAAGGGACTGGGAGAAGACTTGGTTAAAGCCATATTAATTTAATATTCCCCTTTTGTCTCTTTTCTCTCTCTGTGGCTGGAATAGGCAGCCCTTGAGACAAACTACCTGTTTTCCAGTAAACAAATGTTACGGTTTAACACTCCACCTGCAAAATGGTCCTATCATGAAACACCCTCCCAAAAAATTAGGGACTGTGCAGTAGCAAACTTCTCCAGTACAAGTGCATGGCCTTCTGGTATTCAATGCTATCATCTCCATCTACTGGCCAGAAGAAACTTTAGCTGGAGCACAGAACTGGTGAAATAGATCCACTGCAGCCACACACTTCTTTATGCTAAACCTTGATAAGGCCCCATTGTAGCATGTTTGGGGGGGTTGGTGTTTTGGGCATTTTTGTTTAGATTTTTTTTGTTCCCTTCCCTCCCTTCTCCATCCTCCCCCCACCCCCCCCCAGGAATACAAACTCCCAAACAGACAAAACCAGATTAATTTTTTTCTTGGTATTTTATTCTCAGATATTTAAAAGTGAAGTAAAATTGTGCATCATCACCGAGTGATTCAGGCACGGTTAGCTTCCCTGATTTATGTCCCTGTATTGCAATCAAATTTTTCACTGGTCTGAATCCAAAATGTCAATTTTATTCCAAGCTTTTTTTTTTTTTGGCTGGAAGATTAGCATTAGTTCTTAAGCTAGTGTATGAATGGAATACTGAATCTTTTAATTAATTTACATCCAATCCTATCACCTCAAGCTAGGACCGTGAAGGTATTAGAGAATAACCTCTTGTTAACCTCACATGTTACATGAAAAAACACACTTGAGATATATTTAAAATACAGCTTTCTGTTGCTACTTAGGGAAAAAGCAGCCACACAATTAACACAGAAATAATAAGTTGAAGAAATACCCCCTTTCTTTGTTCCACATTTGCCACCCTCAGAAGACACCAGCCATCCCCAAAAGGTGGCACTCAGTGGTAATGGTGTTGGCAAAATGAAAGACAACTAGTGACCTTTCTGAGCAAAACTGACTGAGGTTAAACTTGGAATTCCTGTCAGTCACTGATAACTCAGGAATACTTCAGTATTTACCCCCAGGTAACGGTCCCCTGGACAGCCTCTGCCAACATGCATCCCTCCCACTTGTTTTGGAAAAAAAATTCCAAAATTGCATTTCAGTAGCCAGTATGGGCTCATCGGGTGTCGCAGGAGAGCTCTGAACCTCCTCTGCAGGAGCAACACACAGCACCACATAGAATCATAGAAACACAGGGTTGGAAAGGACCACATCCTCTAAAAGAAAACAACCCTTAAGGCATTCACCGTTCACTGTTAAGTTTTCTGTACCTATTGCTAAATGAGTGCAAATACTTGTGTGCATCTAGTGTTACAGTAACTCAAGTTATTAAGCCAAGAGTGGTACCAACACTAAACTCCAAAGGCATTTTGATTTCATGGTTTGGCAGCTGCAAAGCTTCCCTGACCCTAGAAGCGAGGTCACGGGCAGCCTCTTGAATGAGAAAGCAAAGTCATAACAATCAAAACCGATGTGAACATACTAGGTCCTACCCTACCTTCTTGAAAGCATAAGGAGAACATTGCATGACTGGGCTGAACTGGAGCATGTCCGGCAGAGATTGCAGAAAGTCTCCTCAGAGCAGCAATCACTGTTGCTTGTCTCTGAAGCGAAGAGGCCAGTTTCACCCTAACTCCAGCCTTGCAAGAGCGCTCGGAGATCATCATCCCAGGCTGACACTCTCAATAGAGTCAGACTAGCTGAGAGGCTATTTGGTTTCGTCCTTATAATGTAATTAGAAAGATCCCAGTCAACTCTGCCAGCAAAATCTGTGAATGCATAACGAATGTGAAGACCAAACATTTGGGCCTCATGGGCTGTGAAGGAACAAGACGCCGCCTTTGAAAAGCAAATACTCTGATACAGGAAAGTTCTAAAAAAGCTCTGGAGACAAAACCTAGATTTCTACTGGAATAATCATACTGTTATTGAACTTGGCATTTGGTATTCAGAGATACAAAACACACAGCTTTCTCATGTCCCAAACGTGTCTCCGTTCCTTATCTCTCTTTGGTATCAGAAAAGACGCTGTAGAAAGCTTTTCCTGAGCTAAAGGCAACCCAAATTTATGACTTCCAGGGCTACAGCAGTGGGTAACGTCTCCTGGATGAGGCTCCTGAGAAAGAGGAAGAGTAATTCAGTAGTGGCAAAGGGGCACAAGCTCGGTGTTACACCTGTTAAAAGTTAGGGTATACATAGTACACTAGTCTGAAGCTAACAAAAATCAGGGAAAAATCTAACTTCATGACAAAAAGGGAGAGCGATGGAGGCAGCTTGCACCCTCTGGAAATAAAAGCATCTTCCGAATCACACCTTCGAAGGGGGATTAAATAGCAGGTAATTTACCTGTCAATGTGAAAAAGCACCTCAGGAGTTAGCAAAATCTCCTTCAGAACTGACACCATGAGCAGCAGGGAAGCTGTCTCTGCCTTTTAAAGAAAGGTTGTTTTCTTCTATTGGTTCATTCTAGGAGTAAGAAACAAAACCAGGTTCCCGGAAATGAAAGTTTCCAAGTAGCTGCACTACAGTACAATTACCGAGGCTGTTCAGCGAGCCATTGAGCTGCCAATCCACCAGCCCAAAGTATCCCAAGATACTTACAACTTCTCACTTGTCAGCACCAGCTCCGATGGTAGCCTCCTTTGGTCGCACACACTGCCTTGTGACAAAAGTCTATCGTCATCTAGACACATCCATTTTCCTTCACTGAACTGGGCTGCAGACATTTAATTACGTACAAGCTTTGTTACAGGTACCCTGTATCAGGTGAGACCGAATCCTGTGACTTTTATCCAATACTGGGCCCAGTCCTCTGCATTCTCAGGAGATGTTAAGCTGTCATAGAATCATAGAATCATTCAGGTTGGAAGAGACCCTTGGGATCATCGAGTCCAACCATCAGCCCCACTCTATGAAGCTCTCCTCTCATCTCCTGAGGGACATTCTTTCTTGAAGCAATACAAACACCTTTGTGATAATCAAAAAGAAGGGGAAAGGACCTCTGTTAGGAAGAAGCTGAGATCCTATTTACTGCTTCTTGGAAGACAATAAATGCGTTTCTTAGAATTTAAGAGACCATCGAGCACCACACGAGTAAGTACAATGGTCTAAGGTAGCAAATAGCTCCTGAGTGACCTGATCTAGGTGCTCCTGCTCTGGCAGGGGGATTGGACTAGATGATCTTTCAAGGCCCCTCCCAATCCCTGAGGTTCTGTGATTCTGTGAAATAACAGTACACAGGATACTGAAACAGGGAAGGCTAAGGCTGCTCCCAGACACAGTGAAATACTTGATACCATGTCAAACAAACCCACAGGGTGGCGAGTACCTGACCCACATTATTTTTAACGTGCCTCTGATCGTGCTTGGAAGCCTCGGTGTACGTGTGCACCTCTAACAGACACCGCAGAGGCAAAACCAAGGCTCCGGTTGAAGAGCCCAGGGCAGCTGCATATCCAGCACATAGATGCATACACGGAGTCACCAGGCAATTCACCTTCCTCAAGTCTTTATTTCATCAAACAATTCCGATGGCGCGGCGTGGCTTACTCTCATGCACGTGCTCTGTACGTGAGACTGGGAGATCTACACGTGCAGAGAACAACGGGCATCGTTTGGCCTAAGAACAACTGCTGTGGGCTGGGGCCCAGCACCCTCACGCTCAGCGTTACTCGGAAGTCTCTCTGGAGAAAAGGGGGTGACAGAACCCCACGGCAGCGCACAACCCCCCTGCTGAAGACACGATGGCAGCGAGTCCTGCTCTTACACAGCTTCTGCTGGGGATTCTCGAGGAGATCTCACAGACGGAGCCAGGCAAAGGAGACTGGAGGTTTATCTGCGTTAATGCCTTGCACAAACAACCCAGAGCTGCAAACTGAAAAAAGCAAGTCGTTTCACAGATGAGAGTTTAGATGGGAACCCACCTGAGCTTCAGGAGGTGAGCTACTGTTGAAAGCAATGGTCACGAACGCTACTTACCCTGATATGCTTAACCAAGGTAATTAAAATTGACCACCCTGTTTTCTAGTTGGTTTTTGTTGTTAGCAAGTATGACTTTGAAGACTTCTGCTTGGATGTCTAGGTCTTCTTTCTGCCAAAGGAGGGCACTGCTATTGTTTGCAGCCCTCTTTCTGCTACCTTAGATCTATCTCTTACCAAATGCCCTGGCTGAACATTTTGATAAAGCAAGATTGGAGATACACTCAGGAAAAATAGATAAGACTACATCCCTTCCCATGTGAAATAGTACAGTAAGATTGTTCCAGTGCCTTCCCAAGGATGAGTTTTTATTTTTTGATAGCTGCAGGTAAAGCTACTCTTCTGCTACATTTTGGGCAAGAGTGGAATATCAAGAACGGTCAGGCTGCTTAAAAAACTCTGTACTCCTGCCCTGCAGCAGTTAAGGAACCCGAAAGGCTGAGATTAGTGATTCAGACAGCGTTTAAATAGGCAGAAAGGGAGCGTGGAGTTTCTGAAGCTTACATGAGCTGAAAGAAGGCTACAGGGGCTTTTAGATTAACCCTGACAGGCCTCCATGGAGACCTCCACAAACTCCTTGGAACAGACCCACCTGTCAGGCCAGCAGTGACCAGTGACTAGCTCAGTGCCCTTTTTCTTTGATAAACTGATACGTAACAAGGTAAAAACAACCACACAAAGCTGCTCCACACTGGCTGTGGCCCACAGAGCAACCCCGGCTCCTGCTTCTAGTTGTTCTCATTTACTTGGACAGAAAGGAAAACAAGGAGACTCCCGCTGGTCCATCAGGAGAGCAACCAGAATGCACGACAGACAGCTGAGGTCAATGCTGTTTCAGGGCAATACCGAATGCACCACTATTTTCTCCACATAATGAGTACCCAAAAAAAGGGAAAAGACAAAAATTCTAAGGCTGAAGCTTTAGGAAAAAGTGCAAAAAGGAAGCTGCGGGGGAAAACTTGTGTTTTAGTCTGAGGGGAAAAATCAAAGAATATGAAGAAAAAAACCAATCAGTGGGAAAGATGAAAGACATGAAGTACCCCAATTCTTGTTGTCAGGACCAGGGCTTGAGGTAGCTGCCCTGACCTACTAGTTCTCTCCCAGTACTGGTATCTTCGACTGTTCAGTTTTTTCAGGTGTACAGATGTTTGAATTTCTGCAAAACCCAAATGCCACAGCCGTTTAACAAAATAGGAACTGGACCAGGAGATACTTCCTTACAGCGTTACAGCTGCCTCTAAACATAAACTGCAGTGGCAGCCCATGGCTAAGGCAGTCTGGCACAGCCCTGTGGACGGAATGGTCCTAGGCAGTTTTTGATTCACCTCGGTCTGCGTTGGGTTTCGTCTTTTCCTGAAACATTCCCAACCTGCAAACCTTAAGTTTCTTCAGTAAGAGGGGAATTTATTAAAGCAAGTTCTACCTTTCCTTGTTACCAAGGAGGAAAACCTACAGCTTCTTTGAAAAGCTTTGGATGTTTGAAGAGAGTGTTGTGATTGACTTGAAGAACGCTTCAGTGAACTACCCAAGTTTTGAAAGCTCAATATGTATAAACCAACATCTTCAAAGTAACAGAGCGCAAAAACTTCACTCACCTTTGCTGGAAATCAGGTACTTGTGTTTCCTGGAAAATGATGCATCGCTCTTGCAGTACCAGAAAACGACCTGAAAAGTTGTTGTTTTGGTTTTGGTTTTAATCTTTCTGGTCTGGCTATCAACTCTCCCGCCACCTCAAGCAAAACACAGGTCACTGAACAGTACCGCTGGCTGCCGGGTCAGGCTGCACACCTGCAGCCGGAACACCGCTACGTTCTCTAACTTATGAAATGCAATTGCACCTGACGATGAAAGAGCTCTGTAAGTTTACTGCCATAAAAGGAGTGCCATCAAGTTTTCATTCTACACACACGGGTGAAAAATTTGTTAAAAAGTCAAGAAACAAAAATGCCTAAAACCCAGTACTCGGCAAGAGCAATCAAAGTTTCAAATATAAAACCATGACTCGTAATAGCTTGCATCTTACTTGGCGTCTTTTCCCAAGAGGAAACCAAAAGAACCACACATCACGGAACTTCTACACAAGCTTCTTGTGTTTCAACGTCATTTATTGAGGAGTGAATGAGATACTGTCAGACATGCCAAAGAGACTTCACATTCAAGGGCTGGAAGCTGAGCAGCTTTCCTCATTGAGTCACTGTACAAGTTGGTTCTGGGAATCTCAAAGTGCGGTCAATGAGGTCTTCATGCTCGATGTTTGTCTTCGGTTTTTCATCTTTTGATCTACTAAACTTGTTGGGCAGAAGGACACTTCCTACCCTACAAAGACTCACACTCCAATTAATACAATTAACACTAGATGTAGAGAAACGTTTATCTGTTATAACGTACATCTACTGCAGGATACAAGGTCTTAAAGCTGTTTCTTAAGTCGTTATGTCTAATGAGAAAATTCAACTCGTTTCCCTTTCGCCACCGTAGGGCTGGCGTATACCGTTAGAAAAATACTCTTCAGTGCTATTGTAGGGTTTACAGGAAACTCCTGCCGTGTTGTGGGGTAGAAACGGATTGGAACACCGCTCTGCAAGAATGCTTCTTCCTGCTGCCACTGCCTGTAGGTTGCAGAAGAATGGCCTACACGCACTACAGTTCTGGTTTTACTCAAAAAAGAAACAAAAGAAACCTAAACGATAGGGTAAACGTTTATTTGGAGTTAGTTTCCTTGCAGATGATAGTTAAGGCCCTTCAAGCAGAGTTCAGGAGCTCCTGTATGGCTGCCTGTTGATCTGCATTGAGCTGTGATATGCATTCCGTCCACAGTCCTCCAGATGTCTAGAAAGCAAGTGAGAAGTTGTCTTTACGCAGGCTGACCAGCTTTTAAGGCACACGCTAAATTTTCAGATATTTACAAAGCTCACCATTCATTCCCCCCCCCCAAGTCTGAAGGTAAATCATTTAACCAATGCAGAAGCTTTGTCTCCATCTTAGTGTTCCTATCATTCCCAGCCAAAACAAGACTTGACTGTACACAACTGATCCATATGTGTATGTGACTTCGTATTGTTAAAAAGAATATAAAAATAAACTAACCTTGAGCATTTGAGTAAACTGAACAAACCACAGAATCATAGAATGGTTTGGGTTGGAAGGAACCTTAAAGATCATTGAGTTCCAACCCCCTGCCATGGGCAGGGACACCTCCCACTAGACCAGGTGGCTCAAAGCCCAATCCAGCCTGGCCTTGAACACTCCAAGGGATGGGGCATTCACAGCTTCTCTGGGCAACCTCTTCCAGTACCCCATCACTCTTGTAGGTTAGGTATCAGGAAGAAGTTTTTCACTAAATCTCCACTCTTTCAGTTTAAAATCATCACCCCTTGTCTTATCACTACACTCCCTGATGAAGAGTCCCTCCCCATCTCTCCGGTAGGCTCCCTTCAGGTACTGGAAGGCTGCTAAAAGGTCTCCCCAGAGCCTTCTCTTCTCTAGGGTGAACAACCCCAGCCCTCTCAGCCTGTCTCAGCAGTAGCATACCCTAATGTTCCAAACCCAGACATAAAGTACTAACTGCAAGGATTTGTATTTGTCAGCCAAAATCTAGAGCAGCCACTCACACCACTTTCACTTGGAAACTTTGTTTTCATTCTTTTTATGTCTTCAGAGTTTTAACAAGTCATTTTCTACTAGACATAATGGATCTCACAAGCTGATACACTCATCCCAGGGAACGCTTTCCAAAATCATGCATTCTTTAAAATTCTTGAACTTGAGTTTTACCAAAGCATGCCAAGTGGGATGGAAAGATAATTGAACAGCTGCTGCTCCAGATCCTCTACACAGTTTTATAAGCTACAGAGTTGCAGCACCTAATGATAGACAGTAACGTGCCTGGCAAGCATCAAGTAAGTCCACCTGATAACATCGGGCCTTGGATCACATCTCCCCTACGAGCACTATCACTTCTAACAGTGCCGGTAGGTGCAGCTGAAAGACTTGGCCAGCTTCCTCAGCCGCTGCCATAATTACTCATTATGGCATAAAGGAAATGAACCTTGAGGCAGTTCCCCAAGGCAGGGAAAACACTGAGCAGCCACCTGTGTTTGCACTGCATTAAAGAGGGTATTAGTAAAATTACCTGTGGTTCACAGTCATTCTCTAGCAGAGATCCCAAGCCCCAGCTGTAATAGTAAGCCATTAGTAAGGTGCTGGGGACCTTTACAGTAAGCACACATTGGATCAAATCCTGCAGTACAGCTCACTGATACCAAGATAGGCACATTTCTGTCCAGATTTTTATTTCTGGATTTCATTTTAAATTTAATTAAATTCTATTTAATTTTCTCAGAAAAAAAACCCTCAAACCTCAACCAAACCCACAAACAGCTAGTAATGGCTAGCATGTTAACCAGCTAGCTGGATGTATCTTTAAATTATTATTTTTTTAATTAATAAGAGGTTTTGTTTGAGTGCCAATTATTATTGGCTACATATATATGATAACAATTACCAATTGTTACCATTAATGGTTCAGGGAACATGCAAGGATCTCCAAGGGCAGTGGTTGAAGCATTATTCTCTAAGGAAACAAGGCTCTCAAAATCGGTTCAACTGGTTGGTTCTACTTCTGAAAGTAGGTTCCAAATATTCCCTTTACACCAAAGTAAGCATTTATTTACCTGCACTTGGCGAACAACATTAGCCAACCTCTTGGTACATGGATCTTCATGCTTAATAGCTTCATGAATCTCACCATCTGCGATTATACCAAATATTCTGGGAAGGTTCGAGTTGTTGGGACCGAGGACAACTGGGTTGTTGCTGTTACAAACAAAATACAGATCACATAAGCGGTGGTTTATTTGTGAACACATAGAATCATAGAACCATTTTGGTTGGAAGAGACCCTTGGGATCATCAAGTCCAACCATCAGCCCTACTCTACAAGTTCTCCCCTACACCAGATCCCTCAACACCACATCTGATCTACTCTTAAACACAGTCAGGGATGGTGACTCCACCACCTACTGGGCAGCCCATTCCACTGACTGACCACTCTCTCTGTGAAAAACCTTTTCCTAATGTCCAGCCTAACCCTACCGTGCTGCAGCTTGCAGCCATTCCCTCTTGTTCTGTCGCTCATTGCCCGTGAGAAGAGACCAGCACCAACCTCTCTACAATGCCCTTTCAAGCAGTTGTAGAGAGTGATGAGGTCTCCCCTCAGCCTCCTCTTCCTCAAACTAAACAACCCCAAATCCCTCAATCGATCCTCATAAGACTTATCCCTCCAGGCCTCTCACCAGTTTTGTTGCCCTCCTCCACACTCGCTCCAGCACCTCAATCTCTCTTGTGCTGAGGGGCCCAGAACTGGACACAGTACTCAAGGTGTGGCCTCACCAGTGCTGAGTACAGGGGTGAGTATACGTAAGAACATGTGCTGAGTACATGTAAACCACTTCCAGTGTCGTAAGCGGTTTCTTACATGTCAGTGAAGTGATTCTGAAATATATTGTTCTAAATCTGGTTGTTTACATCTAGGTTTCTCTCAGCTGAGTAAGTATGCACAGTTTTGTTGCCTGATGACAGAACGTTCCCTCTCCTGTTAATATTTAACCAGCCGGTTCTTTAAATCGGCCTACACTTTACCAGGAAGAAGTTCTGAACTTTACAGAGCCGCTGAGTTCCAAGCAGATGGGACTGTAAACAGCGTGCCAGAAATACTCTGCCTAAAAGGGCTCACTCCTTTGTCTCTCTGTGCTGCAAAGGGGAGGAGATTGTGTCACTGGCACCGGGAGCACCAGTGACTTCAGCTCTCCGTCAGCACTGACACAGCAAGTTCTGCTCCCTCTTTCCCAGCCAAGTGTCAGAGTGGAGGAGTGCTGCCAACCAGGGCTCCGAGTGGAAAACAGGATCTGCTTCCAGCCTGGCCACCTACCACTGCAGGAATGCAGAGACCATAAACGCGAGACTGACGGAGCAGCAGAGAAGTCCATAGCGAGGCTGGGCCACCCGCACACAGCTGGGCACCGACGCCTGCTGCTAGGGCAGGTCCCCAGCTCTACATAAACCTCTATACACAAACATGTTCTTAGGGTGTCTCTGCACAACTGGACTATCCTCAGTACAGAGACCTCAGTTGTCACCACTCATTTTGAGACCCTGCCTTGGTAAAGCAACAGAGATACAGGTCATTCACATGGTAGAAAAGACTGTAGGGAAGCCAGGTTATTTCTTTTCTACTAAAATGTAACACAGGTGTCAGCCAGAATATGGCTACTGCATAATATTTCAGAAGCTGACATCCCTCCACTCGATTATGAAGTGCAACTTGCACTAGAATATTCTTTTCCCCTCTATTGACCTGTGAGAGGGAGCACAAATCTAAAGAATAAGCTGTGGGACAAGGTGCTTTCAATAATGACTGAAATCATTATGACATATGTCATAATGGAGACAGCACTGTACCAGGAATTCATATTATTTCTCTGCTTCATACTTTGTTTTGTTGATACTCAAGCTTTTGGAAAGCAAAGAAGCACCAAGCTCCTTTCAAAGGTTATGAAAAGAAGGCTGCAGGAGCACGTGTGCTGCTCCTAAGTAAAAGAATTGATGTGTGAAAGCAGAGTAGCAAAACTTGTCCTGAAATGTTTTGTAGAGGTTCTCAACTGATCCTTTCCCATCACGTAGATCTAAAGCATCCAGAAATTCTTCCAAGCCACACAGACGTTAGCTAGGATAAGAACACTGACTGTTTTAAAAATAAATGACTAAATAAACCCCCCAGCAATAACATCATGGAAGGCTCAGTTCTGACACTCCAAACCACCCTCTCTAAAGCATACAGGGATTTACCTGGCAGTTTCTCAGCTTTGGAAAACAAATGCAAGGAAAGGACCTGCCAACCGACCAACTTACTTCCTGCGTGAACGTCAAGGCTTTGCCTTACCTCTCAATTAAGTCACACAGGTAATTGAAAGCGTGAACAGCTTCTTCTTTATCTTCATGAAGCGGAAGCCATGATAACCAGTGTGGCAGGACTTCTTCAACGTTTACGCAGTCAGGCTTGAACTTCATTATCTTTCCTACAGCTGAAATGCAGTTCTCCGTTGCATTGACGTTCTCTTTGGTTTTGGCATCTGGTGACTGAATGACTCTCACCAGCAATGGAAGCGCCTCTAATTGTTCAACAACACAAGAATAAGGTTTAATGCACAATCAGCTTATATTTTATTAACATTGTGAAGTCCACATGAGACAACTGCACGTATTAAAAATGGGATTATTTTTTGTGCAGCCCAGGCACCAAAATCCAGTTACCCCAATGTCCCACTACTTCCAGCTTCTTCCCTGCTCACTAATCAGGATATGAAAACCAAACAGATAGGACAAAGCTACACGAGGAAACACAAGAACACCTCTACTGCCAAAGCCTGGATTCGCTTTTTTAAGCTCAGATGAGAAAAAACCCAAACACCTAGATCTTCCCGACTCTCTCAAGTGGAGTTCTGCCATCTACCATATACAACACGTTGTCATTTCTAGTAGAAACAGGTAACAAGCGTTACCTTTTTCATTGAATGGGTTTCTATAAACCTGGGACGATAAAAAGCACCAGCACAGTCATGATCACGTCAGTTTGGTCTGGAGTGCACGTCTACAGTGCAGGCCTGTGGTACAGCTAGTGCTTGTGTGCACAGATGGACCTATGGACACACCTCCCACCACTAAAAGGTGCACTAGGAAAAGCTCACAGGAGTAATCTCCTCTGGTGAATCCACCTGGCATATGGTTTAGATTGACATGTTTCCTTAATGCTTGATTTTTACAATTTACTTGCCAGGTTAATAGCAATTATATCTTGTTTTAAAACAGCCATGCAGGTAACCACGTGCCCACTTCTGAATGACCTTTAATGTTGTGGTTTTAGCTGGTAGTGCCCATCCAAATTTCAGACCACTCAACATGCACGCAGGAACAATTGTCCTTGTGTTCTTGTGCTAAAAATATAACGCTAAAGCTGTGAAATTCTGTATCAGCACAGAAAACAGGTTGTGGAATTGTGCAGAAAGCACACTTCAAAATAACTCCAATTGCTGAGGAAGAGTGAGATCTCACACTATTTCATTCTGATGAGTAAGTTGCAGCTTTGCAGTTAAGGAATACTCAATGACAGTTGCTATATTAACTTCACCGAATCAGATTGTTGAAGAATTTAGCAGCTATGGAAAAATGTGATTAGCCCTAAGCTAGGTAAGGACCCCTGGGGGGCTGCTGAACGTGACAGAACTGCAGGAACACTGGTCATCAGATCCATTAGCTTGTGTACTGAATGCAGGACGAGAACAGTGGACAAGCCTGCAAAGCAGGATTTGTTTCATACAAGTCCATAACATGCAGGTGAACTGAGGCTGCAATTTATACCTCAGTTTTTTATGACTGCTGAAGCTAAATCTCATCTGTGTTTCCTCATACTCCTTAATTCTAATGGATGACTCCGTAAGTAGGTGCGTCCTTGCAGCTGTAAGATTAGGATGGCATCAAGAATTCAATCAGTGGAGTCTCCTCCCTACAGCTTAGCAGACAAGTTTTCTTCTAGTCTAGAAAACAGAACTATTCTCACATTGATGTTCCAGTAGATAATCCCTCAAACCCCCTTTTGACTATAGAAGAGAATCTTCTACAGTAATAATAGGGCTTTTTTCTAGGACTAAGTGTTCTGACATCTTGCACTGCAAAGTTTTGAGGGCACTGATGTGATTTGGGAAGGAACACATGCAGTTGGTTAATGCAATATTCACAGGGAATAGGCAACTATATTCTTCCACCAACAAAAGAAACAGAAGCAATGTTGACAGTCACACAAATTGTAACCTTGTAGCTCCCTTTGGAAAGTTAGTCGATAGGCTGCAGTTTTTCCCTTCAATCTTAGTTCTTTGTTCTTTACTAATTCTATTTTAAATTATTTTTGTATCATCATAATGTAGCTCTCATGCCATTTACAAGTTCTGCCTATATTCCTGTATTTTTTCTACTGACTGCCAAAAGCACTCATGTTAATACATCTATTTTTTCTGAACAGTCTCAAGTCTTTATGTACTGCTACAAACTTGCAACAGAACAATATGCCTGTGCTATATATCCATCAGTAAAGAAGTTTAATTGTAAATAAAAGCTCACAAACATGACATTTTCAGAGAAGAGAGTAAAACCCCATGGGGTAGAAACCTTCTCATGCCCTGGATTTATGTTGTTTCTAATCACATCACATTGTGATTTATTTTAATAGATGACAAAGTTCTTTCATGTACATACAAAAGTATTTCAAATACTTTTGAGGTGCCTGCTAATAAGCTGTATGCTATAAAGTAAAAGGGCTATTTTATCTAAACATCCAACTAAAGGAGAAGCCAAGTGTCTGGGTTTAATCAAGGATTATTTGCTCTAATACAAAGAAAAGGATCAAAGCAGTTATAAAGTTTAAGTGGGCCAAGGTAAAGTCTAAGGAATTAAAAGTAAAGTGAGACTTCAACAGATGCTATGCCTTCCTCTCTTTTTCCCCACCAAAACTCCAAAATCAGATCTATCTTGACCTCAGCCTCTACTCCTCTAGTTCTGCAACAAGACAAAAACCTTACAGAAAGATTTGCAAAAAAAAAAACCAAAAACCAAACCACTTTTTAAGAAGTATTTTTCTAGACAACTTTAAATTTTAGTGCTCTTAATGTTTTACTGCAAAGCTTCAGGCTTCCCCCTGCATTTTTTTAAATGTCACCATGTGTCAGTTACATTAATAGTGAAAATTAGAAGCTCTACTGATGTAAATTTGTGTTAAAGCCCTAATTTATCCCAACTACATGGTTCTTATTTTCTTACATCACTTAATTCAACTTTCATTTAAGAATTTAAGAAAGTATATAGAGAGCACCATCAGTAAGTTTGCAGATGACACTAAGTTAAGTGGGAGTGTTGATCTGCATGAGGGCAGGGAAGCTCTGCAGAGGGACTTGGATAGACTGGATNCCAACCGAAATGATTCTATGATTCTAATAATGTGAAATACACATTTGATAGAGCTGACTATATATTTTCTTTAAAAAGGGTAAAAAACCCCAAACCTCTGATAAGGGGTGTGATGTAGTATGCAAAATTAACTTTGTTGACTGGCAAGAAGAGTGGCAGCAGGCAATCATTTCCTTAAATTTGAGACAAATGAAGTTTTAGAGAAACTCAAGACATTCAGAGAAAAAAAGCAACGTGTTTCCGACAGGCATTATCACACTCATTTCCTTTCTTAGTCACAACCTTTTTACATAATGGGAAAGCAGAGAGCCTCAGTAGTTGTATTTTAGGCAACTCCTTAATAGAGGTCACTCATTAACTTTTGCAGAGATCCAAAGGGTTTTGTGTTAACATGTAACCATATTGGTATTCGGAAAAAGCAACTGTGAGGCCGCTGTGTACCAGAAACCTATTTTTTTATGAAATGAACAGTTGAGTGTTAGATCTTTTTTTTTTTTTTCTTAAAAGAAAAGGTAAATCAAGTTTGCTAAATGGTATGTGCTGCAACAGAAATGCTACTAAGCAGAACATCACTAAAAGCCTAAGGAATTCAGGTACTTTACTAATCAGCACCAGTCTGCCACACAAGTTATACTGGCAACCTCATTAATCACAAGGTGAGTAGTTAATTTCTCATATCCCCCCCCAGGAAGCACACACTCAAATAGTTCTATCAGATGCAGGTAGAACTACTGTACCTGTGCAAAAAGGACGATAGCTGTCTCCACCAAACTGTGCCATAACTCCAACGCCGTAGGCAGCCGCCTGCCTGACCTCTGGGCTGTTGTCACATATCGACTGTAGCATAGGCCTCAGGAAGTATTCGGCGTACTTGAACGAGGAGGGGCTGCAGTGCTCCACGATGTCATCAAAAATGCATAGCCCCCACTGCCTGTCTGGCCACGGCCTGTGCGGACACTGCGTCAAAACCAGGGCACATTTTAAGCCACCTTCAAGTTGGTTAATTTTTGTACAGCCCATGAAGATATCAACAGAATCGCTACAGGAACACTGGGCTGGTATTTTTGTTAAAAATCTTCCTGGATTAAATTTAATCCTACAAACACGTAATTTTCTGTACTGATACTTGAGGCAATGCCACAGACAAAAACAAAATCCAGGTGACTGTCTGAGCTAATTAGAATAATAATGATTTCAGGCTAAATCCTTTACTCTATTCCCACTCTCATCTTCGATTTCACACTGTTACCTAGTCCAGTCTCAATTTGCCCCTCTAGCCTGGAACACTTTTTTTGAAATCCATTTTACAGAGTATTGGACACTGTGGGAGAAATGACATTTCTCAAACTAGTTGTGTGGATCAACGACTCTGGGTCTTGCAACACAGAAATTAGATGTAGCACAGCAACACAGCTGTTCAAAAAAGCACAGGGCAATACTTGATCCAGAATCAACCTTCGATGCTTTTATGTTGTTACCACGTTCTCTAAAATTCCAGCACGGAAGGCCGACCAGCACATCAGAACAAAATAAAATCAAAGCCAAATTAAAAGCAAGCAAGGTACTTACAATTAGGTTGACAATTAGTGGAAGCAGTCTTTCAAACCAGGGCAGTACCTTCTCCTTATAACTGCTGAATATTGAGTGCAAAATGTCCGATACTTTAGTCAAAATATAAACGTCACTGTCATCCTGATAGGAAAAGGATACACCTCACATTAGCAATCTGCAAAATCAGGGAAGTCCCATCAAATGCTAAGGTCTCTAAATGAATAAAGTTGTTCAGTGACTTGGTTTTGTAAACCCAATCCTTTAAACTCCACTACTTTTCCACTCTTGATCTAATCACAGAGAATATCAGGGATTGGAAGGTATCTTGGAAGATCATCTAGTCCAATGCCCCTGCCGGAGCAATCACAGAATGAAGGAATCTTAGAACGGTTTGGGTTGGAAGGGAGCTTGAAACATCATTTAGTCCAACCTCCCTGCCGTGGGTGGGGACATCTCTCACTAAAACAGGTTTCTCAAAACCCCATCCAACTTAAAACTTGAAACACTTCCAATCATGGGGCATCCACAACTTCTCTGGGCAACCTGCTCCACACTTTCACCACCCTCATCATAAAAAAATTCTTCCTACAGTCAATCCAAATCAACCTTTTTTTAGCTTAAAAACGTCCTTAGTCCTGTCACTAGAGGCCCTGGTGAAAGGTCTCTCTCCAACTTTCACCTAAGTCCCCTTTATATACTGAAATGCTGCAGTGAGGTCTCTCCAGAGCCTTCTCTCTTCCCCAGGCTGAACAACCCCAATTCTCTCAGCCTTTCTTTATAGGAGAGGTGCTCCAGCCCTCCAACCATTGTTGTGGCCCTCCTCTGGATCTGTTCCAACAGGCCCATGTCTTTCTTGTACTGAGGACCCCAAACCTGGATGCTCAGTTGAGGTCTCACGAAAGCAGCGCAGAGAGGGAGAATCAGCTGCCTCAACTTGCTGGCTACACTTCTTTTTATACAGCCCGGGATACAACTAGCTTTCTGGGTTGCACGCATGCATTGCTGCCTTACATGCAATTTTTCCATCCATCAGCATCCAAAGTCCCTCTCGGCAGGGGTGCTCTCAATCCATTCATCCCCCAGTCTGTACTGATATTGGGGACTGCCCTGATCCAAGTGCAGGAACTTACGCTTGGCCTTGCTGAACTTCACAAGGTTCACATGGGCCCACCACTAAAACCTGTCCAGGTCCCTCTGCATGGCATCCTTTCCCTCAAGAGCATCAACTGTACCACTAAGCTTGGTGTTGCCAACAAACTTGCCCAGTGTACAACTCAATTCCACTATCTTTGATGTTAACAGAGATGTTGAACAGTACTGGTCCCAGTACAGACCTTTGAGGGACAGCACTTCTTACAGATCTCCATTTGGACATTGAGCCACTGAACAGAACTCTTTGGACACGGCCATCCAGAAAATTCCTTATCCATTGAACAGTCCATCCATCAAATTAATCTCTCTCCAATTCAGAGAAAAGGATGTTGTGTGGGACCGTGTCAAAGGCTTTACAGAAGTCAAGATAGATGATACCAATTGCTCTTCCTTAATCCACCAACGCAGTCACTCCATCCTAGAAGCCATCAGATTATCTGGGCATGATTTGCCCTTTGTGAATCCGTATCAGTTATCTCTAATCACCTCCCTAACTTGATTTGCCTTGACACAGCTTCCAGAAAAACCTGCCTCATGATCTTACCGGGCAGAGTGAGACTGATTGCTAAACAGGAGGACCCTGGGAAGTGCCATTCTCAAAAATGTAGTTAATTTTTAGTACTGAACTGCATAGGACTTGAAGGTTTGTTTCAGGGACACAAAAATTTTATTGAGACAAACACCATCATATGCAAATTTACTGCTTCAGTGGATTCCTGTTACAGAATACAGAGGGCCCTTTTCCTCTTCTGTACCTTACAGATACTATAACGAGCTTTTATTGAAAAGTAAATGGCTTTTGTGACAGAAATTTGTGGCAGAAATGTAAGGAATATCATTTTCTCATCATCTAACCTCATTTTTCACCTTGCCCAATTAACACACCAAACTGGCAAAGCAAAGATCCTTAGGTCATATCCAGCTTTCAGTTCACATCATATCTGCAAGGGAGGCTTGTTCCTGGGACACACTCATGCTGGGAAAACCCTGTGGCTTTGTTTTAGAGCAAGTTCTGTTGTACTCAGTATGGGTCCTTTAATCAGTTGATACTTTTATCAGGCAGGGAAACCAGAATACAGGTAGTTTCTGGTCCCTAGTGAGAAACTGGTAAGTACTTCTCATGCAACAGGCAGCTTCCCACTACTGAGTGTTTAAACCCTCCCTGGGTAGACAACTTCTGCATTGTCAAGGCATAATTCAAGCAGTAACTCTGGAACACACACACAAAAACAGAGGCAGAGAATAGCTGCAGCACATCACAAGGTCCACCTGGCCTAATATTGCCTGTTTACCCAGAGCTGATAACAGATGCTCTGAGGGAGAACATAACACTTGTGTAGCATATGCCTTCTCCCACCCGCTATCAAATCAGTTTTGTTATTGCCTAAGCTGGGGCTGTATTTGAATACCTTACTGAAACTACTATTTTAATACCTTTTGTGATTTCTGTACTCCCTTGTATTTCTGCTGCCTTGAGGTAGGGCTTCATAAACATATTCTGGGATCAAAGGTATATATTCAAATGCTAGTCATTACCATATGTTAATTTTGTCCATATGGCAAGTGACATTCTGGTCCCACTCCTACTTTCACAGGGTAATGAAAAAAAAAGTCTTCCTTGCAGTCTTTAAAAAAATCAGCAAGGTCAAATATAAATTAAAGCATTTTCTTTTAAAAGTGCCTTGCAACTCTGTTGCAGAATATGAACTCAGCTTTTTTGGAACTGCTCCTCGCTGGCATTTTCTCTTGTTATCACTACAGAGTGACACATCAGAAAAAAAAAAAGATAAAAACCCACCTAACTCAGTACCTACAAGACTGAACAGTAAACATTGAAAGAAGGAAGGGACTAAGGTCAGGAAAGGCTCCTGGATCAGAACTATTATTTTTTGATCCCAAGCAGTATGTAGGCACCAGAAATTTACCCTTCTGAGCCCTGCCCTAATGTTTCCCAAAGGAAAGGGACTCAAGAACTGCATTGGTATATAAGACCATATTTACATATGGGTGCACGACCTGTTAAGGTACACTCTGGAGTCTGCACACAGGTTAAACTTACACTTTGCAGTTCAACTTCACAAGCTTCACACCTGCACTGTGTGGCAAAAAAATTTCTAGCTCTTGAGTTCACCCAGTGTTCTGTATGTTTCATGTTGCAAGCAGCAACGAATTACTGTTCTTTATTACTCCCTCCATACCAGTAACAATTTAATTTAAACATCTCCCTTCCACAGTCACATCTGCTTCAAACCAAAAAGCTAATTTGGTATCTTAGTGACTTTGGTATTCTCTCATAAATAAACACATTATGCCAGCTATTCATCCTGCTGTCCTCCTTTGATACTATGTTAAGTCTATTCTTTTTGAGACAGGCTCCTGATATGTCAGAGACATGTCAGAGATCTAGGTATCAGAGGTGTGCTCAAGGGTAAGAGGTACCTAGGACATAAGGCACAAATGAAAAGCAAGTCAGCAGGGCTAGGCCTTAGATTATCACTGATACAGCATTTGACAGGAGACTAAAGTCCTCTAGGAATCGTTTGAGAGGATGAATTAAGAGCTATATCCTAAGCTTCTTCCTTCGGAATACTGGACAAGGAAATCTTTCATATTTTTTAAATTCACACATGTAGCACGACCCATTTCTTTCTGGAAGTGTTGAAGGAATATGGTAACAGAACATTCTTCCAGGAAGGAATAGTTCTGAGGATGCACTGTGCTTTAACTGAGGAACAGAATAGCACATCCGTGTAATGTATTTCCATCCTAACGCTTTACGAGTGGAAAAACCAAACTTACTTCATCTTGTAATGACTCTTCCACTTGTTCATCATAGTCTTCATCTTGTCTTTTCACTACATTAAAAAAACAAATATTAAACCATTACTTTTCTACAAGTGCATAAGAAGCCTGTGAAGGGAAAAACGATTCAGAAGCAGATTTAGAAAGTAGGAAACAGCAGCTGGAGATTGCAACGGGACTTTTGTCTTTAAGAAGCTTCAAAGAGCTTTCACGGAAAAACAAGAAGTATAATGAGCCAGCTTAGTTTAAGAATGTGTAAAAGCCCATGAGATGGAAACAAACACACCAGCTTATCCACAAGGAAAAGGAAAGTGCCGAGAAAGAACTAACAGTGCTTTAAGAAAACTGCCAAGACTTCAGATACAGAACCCCACAAAAACAACACCACCATATACACATGCACTGTCTTCAAGTAAATCTGTCCATCAACTTTTGATTCAACTACAGTGTCCTCCCAAAGTTTACAAAGAGAACTCATGCACTCCCCTGTTTCAAAGCCCAATTACCTTACATAAACATGTAAATTAAGGAAATCTGAGCTAAGCTTCTTTTTGTGTGTTCAGAAATTTTAAGGAATTCTGCTTTAAAGAACAGCCATTATCACATGTTAACAGGAACTTACCCTGTCTTAATTCTTGATTTTTAAAGTGCTCTTCTAGCTTTCCTTTCAATATTCCTCCAAGTTCTTCAAAATGTTCATTGTTAAGGCATCCATCTCCCATTACCTCAATGCACTAGTGAAATAAAAGAATCAGTTTTTCAGCTTTAAGCTACATGAGTAGTCCCTGATGCAATCTAAGCACACAGAATATTGATGCACGCTCTGCTTTAAGTGATCACCAAGCAGAAACAATACTAATAGAAAATATATAGTGTAATCAATGCTCAAATTCATAGATTCATAGAACACAGTCAGAAGGGACCTTAAAGATCATTGAGTTCCAACCCCCCTGCCATGGGCAGGGACATCTCCCACCAGCCCAGGTTGCTCAAAGCCCCATCCAGCCTGGCCTTGAACGCTTCCAGGGGTGGGGCATCCACAGCTTCACTGGGCAAACTCTTCCAGTGTCTCACTACCCTCACAGTAGAGAATTTCTTCCCAATATCTAAACTAAATCTCCCCTCTTACAGTCTAAAACCAATACCCCATGTCCTATCACTATACTCCTTGATAAGGGTCCATCCCCAGCTATCCTGTAGGCTCTCTTCGGATACTGGAAGGCTGCTCTCAGGTCTCCCTGGAGCCTTCTCTTCTCCAGGCTCAACAAGCCTAGCTCTCTCAGCCTGTCTTCATAGGAGAGTTGCTCCAGCCCTCTGATCATATAGTGGCCCTCTACTGGACCCCTTCCAACAGGTCCATGTCCTTCCTATGTGTTCTTCCTATTCCAAGCACATGACTTCAGTGGTTTGTAGTTAAGATTAACAATTCTGGTAATTATTTTAGATTAATCCTTTTTTCTTGGAAAAAAAGCAGCTAATTAAGATTTTCAAATAGTTATAAAAATATTTATAAATTGATGTAGAGAAGCCCTGTGTGTCTTCCAGCCATTTAAATCAACATCAAGCATGTGTCCTTTCTTGCCATAAAAAGCTACAAACAGTAACGCCACAAAACTCATAAAGAAGAAAGTTACCTTCGCAAAAGAATGCATTATTTCTGAGAGAACATCTGAATCTGGTTCTGTCCCAATGGCTTTGATGAGTGCATCACACATGAAATGCCACATCTGCGTGAGGTACTCTGGCCCACGAACTCTAGCACATTCAAGAAGGAGGGGCATCGACTCTGCTGCTGCCACTCGAACACGTCTCACCATTAAGGAAAGAAAACGTTGAAAGCCAACATGCAGTGCTTAGAATTTAAGCACCCACCACCATAATGAAACTACTCATTTTCTACCTGAAATGGAACTTTTTTAAAACTACATTCTAGTGCATCGGTTTTCTTATTTAGACAGAGATTAAGATCATAGGAAAATGGAATTGTTTGCTATCTATCTAAAAGTCTATCTGTCTCAGGCCACGACAGAAAAGCTACTCACGTTCTCCTTCCCTGCGTCAGCACAAACATCACTTTCTCTACTGTTTGCTTTTAATGTTACAGATGTGCTTATTTAAAAAGAAATCGGGGGAGAAAGTAGGATACATTGCCTAAAATAGTGTGTAAAACAATGTTCTCAGAAGCAGTTTCTGCTATAAAGCAACACAATATTTTAACAGTGACACTTGCAATTCATTTAGGAAAAAAACAGTAAGCACCACTGATTTTTCCAAACTAAGTTTCTGTTTTCACAGTAGAATTCATTAGTAGGATATCATCGTGGAAATAGAACTTCAGCAGGGGAACCATCAGCTTTACAACTTGCTCCGTGTACTCAACGAATCCTTCTTTTAGCTCTTTTGCATAGCAAACCTGAAACAAAGCACAGAAACGCCACCTTTAAGGGAAAATACTGTTACTGATATTTTTCAGCTATGCAATGGTGAGAAAGATTGTTAGAAGTTTAAGGGTATTTATGTTTATTCTAAAAACACACGCAATAGTGCCTTTACCTGTCCCCTCCACTGTGTTAAGACACCCTGATACCAGCACAAGTCTCAGTTTTAGCACATGCATGTGTTTTTCAAACAGAATTCAGAAACCCTGGCACAAAAAAGGAGCTTCTCTTTAACACCTTGAATTTCTTCAAAAAGTTTTGCTTAACAAAGGAAAACTACCTGTTCATCTTAAAAATTCAAGCTCCAAAGTAGAGAAACTACTTTTAATCAAATAAATCACGTGCAATGAAATGTGTGAAATCCAAACTTAGCACTGTCACCTGAAGAAAAACAGAATTATTTAATTTGATAGTATAAAGAATATTTTTGCTACAGATTTTGGTTTCAGACTCAATTGTCCAGCAATACACAGACGACCAAAACTGTCCTATTACTCACCAGCATCTGGCATGCAGTTGCTTTTTCTTCGAGGCCTGCAGTTTTGATTCCAAAACTTTGCTGATCTCCTAGGTTTACAAATTCCCAACCATCATCATCACTCATATTCTCCATATCTTGTGCTGTTACAGAGAAGGGGAGAAATAAATAAGTAAATAAATAATATCAAAAAGTGCCAGAAAAGCAAATATTTCAGTACTTTTTCCAAGCAAAACATTATGCTAAACCTACTGTCTAAAAGAGCTACTTCAGGCTTAATGGATGCAGTCTTCATTAAAGGTCCCATGACAACAGGAAGGTACTGCTGGAATTCCTTTCCAAGAATTTTACACATTCTGGCCCATGCTGAGATCATGTAAGAAATCTGTAAAAGAGAAGAGTCAGAATTTGTGTGTCCTGCATTTTGTTTTAATGCATACTTAAAAGCAAAACATAACAGAAGAACATGATACAGTCTGACTTTAAAAATAACGTGCCAGTAGTGCATAACATTTATTTCAAAGAGAACTCATCCAATATGCAATCCATAAAAAACCCCACATCCTCAAAAGACTTGTGCCAAGTCTCTATCTGTAGCACTGCGTTGACAATACTTCTGATCAAAGTTCCTATGCATGTAAAAATGTGACAGTATAAGGTGTTCTTGTAATGCTATCATGACTGTCCTGAAAAGTAAATTTCCTTCTGAAATACATAGTTTCCTGCATTGAAATGATACTACTGAGCCACATTCGTGGAAATAGCAAAGAGAGCGAAGAAAGAGTGCAGTGCTATGTTTTCGTGGGAGTATTTGTGTCAGATACATGAGTCAAAATAGCTCTCCACTCATTAGAACAGCTGTCTAACAAGTCTTGGTGAACTATTTATAAAAAGGTGACAGCAAGGGAATAGGTCATACAGTGCCAAACAAAGTAGTTAATATACAAGGAACCGTTACCCACTTGCTGAACTGTCTTCAGCAAATATAGACCCTGGAAGTCCCATTTCCTAAACACATTTCTGTGGAAGCTTCTAAGGCCATCTTAGGTCAATCACTCAATTTTTGTAAGACATGCTGAACAATTATTCTGAAGGTGTAATTACATGGAGGGGGACACGGGGATAGGACAAACATCACAAGTACGAAGAATGTTTTTAATACTAACTGAAAAGCTATGCACCGTGAGGACAATTTTAACATACCTGTGGATCATCATCTTCTAGATCACTAAAATCTGTTTGTGTCTTCAGTAACAGCTGCATTACATCTGAGGCATCCTGCATAAACTAGATAGAGGAAACAACTATGTTTTTGAAGGCAAATTCAAAGGGTACTTCTCAGAGACTAAAACACTTATTTAAATTGGTGCTGAGTCCAAGACACCACCAAGGCATAAGCTATAGCTGGAAATAGACTGAAATGTGGATAAAAGCAAAACCACAAGTTCTTTTTTCAGAAGCATCACTGAGTCATTCTTGTCTTAAGCTTCACTGTATCCTCTGTTCGTACTCTTGAAAGCAGATGATTATTTAAATAAAACATTACATAAATAAATACTAATATTCACCAAAAATTATCCAACAATTCTAACCTGCCCAGATATCCTCCTTACTACTATGACTTCTTTAAGGAACCGGGATAGAAGCTGAGAGCAGGAGCTATCTACTGAAGCTAGTAACCTTTTAGGTCACATCAGATGCTCCAATGGTGTTACACCTACCATCTTTTCACTCCCATGTTCCCAGTAGTCCTCTAAAAATAATTAAACATCAGTTATATTTCAAATCTGTT
>VZTM01026657.1:6611-19759 GCA_013400555.1 Jacana jacana
TGGGGTTGTTTAGTTTGAGGAAGAGGAGGCTGAGGGGAGACCTCATCACTCTCTACAGCGGCTTGAAAGGGCATTGTAGAGAGGTTGGTGCTGGCTGCAAGCTGCAGCAGGGTAGGTTTAGGCCAGACATTAGGAAAAAATTTTTCACAGAGAGAGTGGTCAGTCATTGGAATCAGCTGCCCAGGGAGGTGGTGGAGTTACCCTCCCTGACTGTGTTTAAGAGCAGATTAGATGTGGTGTTGAGGGATCTGGTGTAGGGGAGAACTTGTAGAGTAGGGCTGATGGTTGGACTTGATGATCCCAAGGGTCTCTTCCAACCTAAATGATTCTATGATTCTTTAGGCTAACTTGCTTTCTCGTCACCTGCCCTATGCTGCTTTTTGTATATTTTTCATTTATAGTAATTCATGTTCCATCCATCCAGCCTTCACTTCTGCAGGGAGATAAGATATATATAAAGCAAAATTCTGGTTTCATTGAAGTTGATAACACAGCTACCACTAACACCAGCGCAGCCAGGATTTTAGTTGTGTACTGACATTTGATATGAAAGTTACAAATAATTTTCCTCCTTGCTTGCGATAAATATACATGGATTTTTGATAGAAAGTAAGCTCAGGAAAGTTAAATGGCACACCCTATTCATAAAAGTAAAAATGGTCTTACATCCACACATAATATGTAGAAGTAGGAATAAGGAGACACATTTCTGAATATATTACCTTTTAGAAATTACATACCTCAAACCTTTTGCAGTTGTTACTCCTTTTGTCCTTCTCTGAAAGGGACCATACCTCTCATGTGCTCTCTTCTCACCCACCCTGCCCAGTCAGTTAACAGCAAACTATCCCTAATTCCCAGCTGCTGAAGTTGGTGAGACATAGAAAGGACATAACCCAAGAGCCATTATAAAACTGGTTTGCTTGTAACTGTGTAATCATCAGATTGCCCCAGGTATTTTTTGTTGTTCTTTCTTTGCTGTTTTTCTGTTAACTGTCAGTTATTTATTGTTCTAGTTACCAAATGCCTTTCATTGGACTATATTTATGCACTTGTAATCTCACTCATCAAAAATTAAGTCAAGATGTAGTCCTCTCATCTTTTGATTTACTGTAGATTCCTGCTGGTGAAATAGTGTAGTATTTAGGATTTTATTTTTCAGCGTTAACAACTTAATTCCTTTCACTATTTTGTCACTCTACTACCTTTCCTCTAGCAGTAATACCCTGGCATCGATACAATGAAGTGTTTTGTGCTCACAGATTGTTACTTGATTCAAACAGCTGTTACCCATCCACTAAAAATAAGGTGGATGATAGAAAAAGACTGTGAAGCCATATATCAGGACGAAAGTTTTATGGCTTTAGTGTTGCTTACAAATCAATTCCTCTGAGTTGGACTACCATTAGTAGCTTTTAAGAATGCCAAGAGCTGTGTCATTCACTGCCGTTTTGACACATTAATGCATTAATGGTATGTGCAGGCTGACATAACTTCTCTGAAGTACTATTACAGTAATTACTAGGAGTCTTCAATATGACATGCAAAGTTATGAAAGGTGACAAAAGAGTGTGTAGATACTTAGAGACTCTTAAAGCATTTATTCAACATTGACAGCGCGCAATTAAGGAACTACAAAAACATTGAGACAAAGATTGTCTGCTATGTATACTGTCAGAGAAAACAAGCATGAATGAAAAAGGCAATTATGTGAAAATGATTGCTGGTAGTATCAAACAATTCTGTTTCAGTAAAGAGAGGTTAAGCAAATAAGGGCAAAAAGTACCAAGTTTGCTAAGTTCAGTCCTTTCACAAAGAAAAATGTTAAAATCTCATTAGTGTTTAGTAAAAAGGATGCAAAGTTTTGAAGCCATTTCGAAGCAGATGGTAGTAATGAATCCTGAGTCTGTGTTTAGAACCTTTGAAACTTGGAACAAAATGCGTTTCTGGATTTCTTCAATTATCACAGATGTCTCCTAAAGTAAATTAGTGAGAGCATAGAACATTATCTGGAAAACAGATCTGTGCCATTACAAATCATTTTACTTTATTCTTTCTCAATCAGGTTTATCTTTCGTAAGGTAAGTATTACTCTGAATTACAAATTACGAATGCTGAGCATTACTTCCTCTTTTCATCTAAAACCACTCTTGCATCCCCCATGTGGATTGTTTACGAAACTGGTTCAATGGAGCAAGTACCTTAATATCGAATTTCCTCAGTTGCACTTCATTCACTTGTAATTAGGGAGCATCAGTACCTTGACAACTCATTCTCTCATGGTCTCTTGACTGAAGTACTATATAGAGTAATTCCTTGGACAAAATCTTCATGATGTTGTGTGACAGCTGAGATTACTGTGAATAAACACATATGGAGTGCTTCTGGTTTGAGGGTACACACAGGTATCCTTGGGATTCTGACATCTTTATACTACATCATGCTCAAGATGATGACATCAATATTCTTAGAGATAATATAGTTTCAGAAAATTTCTACAGGTTGTTCACTCTTGGTGTACATAGGAAAATAAATATACAACTGTGATATAAATTCAAAATATTAATCCTTCCAAAAGCCCTTCAATAGGTTTGAAGTTATCCAAAGAGACCAAATTTTTTGCTTGTGTATAAATAACAAGGTTGAGAATGGTCTTAAGCTTTTCTCAAGGTTTATTTTTTGCTGTTGAAACATATACTGAACACTTCCCTTTCTGCCTGAGGACCAGCTGTAACAGTCTGCTATTTCTTTCACAGCCCAGTCCCCAAATGCCAAGTCAAGAAATAGCCTTCCTTGGAGTCATTTGATACTTGTACTATAAATATTTTCAGCAGATGAATAGTTAACTCCTTTAGGAAAATATGTTTTCAAATCAAGCTAAGTTGATGTTTTGCAAGAACAAGAGCTGATTAAGGACATCAACACTTGGCTGTTAATTGTTTACTGCCACAAACTATTTCTATATTTAGCCATAGACACACTTTAAATCACTGCAGAATATTTTATAATCTGAAATGAACAGCAAGAATATGGGTGATATTTTAGCTGATTCATAAATATTTAAAAGTCTGCTGATTTTCAATCATATCTTTCTGCAATCTGTTTTTCATAAATACTGAATTTAGTGACAGGTTATTTTCAGTAAAATAGCACAATTATAATTCTTCTAGAAAAACAGTTAAAATAACACAAAAATCTTTAAGACTAGGAAGCTCCTTAGTATGATTTATTACCTAAGAGGTACTAATGTATTTCAGAGGCATGCTAGAGCTGTATTTCTGTTGTTCCTATTAAGTAATTCTAGCTTCCAGCTTGTCAGTTTGATATATGTTTCTTCATATGTCTTATGTTTTCATTGTCATCAGGACAAAGAAAATTTGACAGCAATATTTACTACTATTTTGCCAAAGCAAGACTATTTGAACACTGATTGGAAAGAAAAGCAACTTTTAAAAGCCTGCTTTAATAAATATACTATTTTTTTAAAAAAATAAAATCCCAGAAAGCTTTTTGTGGGAAGAAAAAAAAATTAAAACATTTCCCCTCTCTCTTTATGGCATAGAGGAATTTTAGCTTTAAATGTAAAGTAATTCCACAGATTAGTTTTGACCTGTTAGGAATAACAAGCCAGTTTAGTCAAAATTAACCAATGCTACACATCAGCTATGATATGAGGAACATTCAAACACTGCTCATGAATATATAAATACATACACACCTATAAATATAGATGTTCTGTTAGCCATCTGCTTTTCCCACCAGAACTGGGTGCTTTTAAGAAATCAGATTTTGGAAATAGAAGATATCCAGGCATCTTTCTTTACCAACTGAGTGCATCATAGCTACACCCAGTTCTCTGATAAAATAGAAACCGATTCAAATGTAATGCACTATAACAGCGCGGTATTGATTATTGCTCTTCACTGGCCGAATACGCTAGCTCTGCTCAGTATTCAGCCTTTATGGAATCACCTACTTGCAATCCTGTTGCTCATCCCATAAACAAAATTGCTTTCAAGAAAGAGTTAATATCTGAACACCATAAACATATTCCATTTGTGAGCCTACTATTCCCTGGAACGAAACCAGCAAAAGTAAAAATCTGCAAAGTGAGTGCTCTTTGCAACTAAAAGCTATTAAAAAAAATATTTTAATGACATCATGCTGTGATGACAGAGACTCACATAATATAATTAGAAATAATATTTCTGTATGTCAATGGCAGCTACATAGGCATGTATGCTCCTGAAAACAAACCAAAGCTCCTCTGGGAAGGAGCTTTTTGCATTTTATGTAAAATACTTTTATGTAAAATACGTTTTTATTGTCCTTAAAATACATAAAATGTATTTTAAGGACAAGGCCTGCAAGTTGGCCAATCAAATGTTTGGTTACCTCAAATTATGTTGCTTTCTTAAAAGACACAACTGAAGGGGATTTTAAAGTTACTTAATTACATCAGAATATTTAGAAATCATAACAACTTTCTCCTAGATAGGAAATCAAAGATATAAAATGAAAATTATGTGTAGCTCAGTACACCACTACAGAATAAATAACTACTTTCTTAAAATGGACGCCTTTAATGTGAAGATTTAGGTTAAAGCAAATCCAATTGATAGGAGGAAAGATAGCCATGAAGTATTGCACTAAGATGTTCTGATTTTTATTTTTTTTAATTAAGAAAGGAGACAAGAAAATATATCAGAAATATTGAGGTTGTGTCCAAGTTCAGTTGAATTAATCTAAGTTTGGAAAGTCAAAATGAAAGGAAAGCCTTTGAATTATACAACACTGAAATACATTAAAATGAACAGAAGCATTGCTTACCTAGAAACATATAGAAATTTTGTGCAATTAGAAACATAAAAAGCAGTTCCAGCACATGTCAGAGGAGAATAAGTAAGTATAGAAAGAGAGATTAAAGATTTATATATGCATTTTATACTTCAGATTAGGATCAAAGGATGCAATGTTAGGGAACAGATGATCCCAATTACCTTGGGATTACAATAGTAATGTATTGGGCTTTTTCAGGTATGTTTAAAAGTAACAAACAGCCCTGCATAGAAACAGATAATTTTAAAAACAACTTTAGGCAACAGAGGAATTAACCTATCCTGCACAAATGAAAAACAGAGTTTCAACTGTACATATTTAAGAAGGAGGTATCACTTCTGGAGTTAGTACAAGTGCCTTTTCTTAGATTTCCCTCTTTCAACAATAGCAATTTCTTTTTAACGCAATTTTAAGAGCTATAGCATGAAACACTTTTTTCTATAGCACATCATAAATCTTCGCAGCAGCCAGGATGTGAATCGCACTCTAGACTACTCGCTCCATGAGGGCTAAGACATATGATATGAACACTGATAAACAAGTTTTTTAATTTTCAAATTATGCATTCTGACATCACAGAACATAAACCTTTGACATACAAATCCATCTATCAGACGTTAATCTAAAACTGGAGCCAAGGCAACAGAAGGAATGTTTAGTTCCATTTCTAGCAATGTTTTCACAGAATATCAGGGATTGGAAGGGACCTTGAAAGATCATCTAGACCAATCTCCCTGCTGGAGCAGGAACACCTAGATCAGGTCACACAGGAATGTGTCCAGGTGAGTTTGGAATATCTCCAAAGAAGGAGACTCCACAACCTCCCTGGGCAGCCCCTTCCAGTGTTCCATCACCCTCACCATAAAGAAGTTTTTTTCTCATATTTAAGTGGAACCTCCTCTGTTCCAGCTTGCACCCATTGCCCCTTGTCCTATCATTGGACATCACTGAGAAAAGCCTGGCTCCATCCTCCTGACATTCACCCTTTACATATTTATAAACATTAATGAGGTCGCCCCTCAGTCTCCTCTTCTCCAAGTTAAAGAGACACAGTTCCCTCAGACTTTCCTCATATGGGAGATGCTCCACTCCCTTAATCATCTCGGTAGCCCTGCCCTGGACTCTCTCAAGCAATTCCCTGTCCTTCTTGAACTGAGGGGCCCAGAACTGGACACAATATTCCAGATGCAGTCTCACGAGGGCAGAATAGAGGGTGGGAGAACCTCTCTTGACCTACTAACCACACCCCTTCAAATACACCCCAGGATGTCATTGGCCTTCTTGGCCATGAGGGCACAGTGCTGGCTCATGGACATCCTGCTGTCCACCAGGATCCCCAGATCCCTTTCCCCTATGCTGCTCTCCAATAGGTCATTTCCCAACCTATACCTGGGGTATAGGTATTCACAACTGGTACCTGGGGTTGTTCTTGCCCAGATGCAAGACTCTACACTTTCCCTTGTTATATTTCATTAAATTTCTCCCCACCCAACTCTCCAGTTTGTCCAGGTCTGGTTGGATGGCAGCACAACCTTCTGGTGTGTCAGCCACTCCTCCCAGCTTTGTGTCATCGGCAAACTTGCTGATAGTGCACTCTACTCCCTCATCCAAGTTGTTGATGAATATATTGAACGGTACCGGTCCCAGTACCCGTACCCAGTCCCTGAGGGACTCCACTAGATACAGGCCTGCAAGTAGACTCCATCCCATTGACCGCAATTCTTCGGCTTCTATCCTTCAGCCAGTTCACAATCCACCTTACTACCCTATTGTCCAGCCCACATTTCCTCAGTTTAGCTGCAGGGATGCTGTGGGAGATGGTGTCAAATATTTTATTGAAGTCAAGATAGAACACATCCACTGCTTTACCATCATCTATCCACCTGGTTATGTCTTCATAAAGAAGTTTCAAAAGAATAAATCTCCAATCAATACAAACTACTGGAATGGTCTAGAGCTGCTAGTGAAAGAATCTCCAGAGAAAAATGGGAAAGGAAAGGGTATATTACAGAGTTTCTTTGCCTATATAAAGTAAACACAAGAAACTTGAGTAATACATGGTCGCTCCAGAAAGTTTCTTTGCAGAAGCAAGACATATATATAATGCCTAATGTAACGCATTCCTCTTTCATAACGATTTCATAAGTATGTATACAAAATAAACAGAATCAATGAAGTAACAGCCTGGGGAAAATCAGTCAAAAGAGTTCATTTCATATGCAAATACAGTCATGAGGAAAATCAGTTACTGCAGTTCAAATAACAAACAACAGATCATTAACAGCAAACTTAAGTAACATTGTTTCAGGTGAATGCTCCACACCAGGGACTGGAAGTTTCCTCCCACTCCCCTAGGTTTTCATTTCACTCTAAGTACAAAGGTAGCGCAACAGCATCCCCACCTTCTACATAGTACTTTATTGCTGCATGTGGGTGTTGCAGTAATGCAAATGACTGCAGTGATCCCCAAGGCTCCCCCCTCTCTCAGCCAACACACATCAGGACACCAGTAACACCTTTGCAGCAAAAAGCACTGAAAAATATTGAGAATAACTTTGAAAGGGTCTATGCTGGATATGGTTTAAAGGTATAGTGAACAAAATTCACATATATTTGCACCTTTCTATCTGATCATTGTGTTGAAATACAATTCAGCAGGAGTTGAGAACAGAGGAGTATTTGCCTCAGATTTCTGGAAAGACCAAACCAGTTTGTGACTGTGGAAACCCAAGCTATATACACAGAGTTTTTTCACCACATTCCCACCCCTGCCTATTTTTTACCCCATATCTACAAGAAAAACAATGTATCTATCTCAGTTCTCATATTTTTTTCATCGTTAATCCCATGCAGATGTAATGTCAGAACAGTCACTACAGCAACAAATATTTTTTTTCATATTAAAAATGAGGAAGGAAAGCTTACAATCTTGAATGGATTAATAGAGTTTTGCCTTGTTAACTCTGAAAGCAGTTGAACAAATTGATTAACTATACATTTAGAAAAAAAACAATTCTACGTAAAATTAAAAAAAATATATTTTCCAGGTTTTGCATACCAAAACCTTGATTCAATGACAAACATATTAAATCTCTCTAAAAATGCCAGAGAAACAAAAGATGTAATTTGTACTGACAAACATGTGGCATGCATTTTTTCTCTCAAATGCATCAGTTGTAAATCATATTATTACACACACAGGTTTGGGAGGGTTTTAATGGATGTATGAAGTAAATGCGAACTTCATAGAGAGGCAGGGGTCAGTCTCTTCTCCCAAGTCCCAGGCAATAGGACAAGAGGAAATGGCCTCAGGTTCAGCCTGGATATCAGGAAAAATTTTTACAGTGAAAAGGTTATTAAGCATTGGAACAGGCTGCCCAGAGAAGTGGTTGAGGCACCATCCCTGGAGGTATTAATTCAAAAGATGGGTTGACATGGTGCTTAGTGACATGGTTGGGTTTTATCAGAGTTAGGTTGATGATTGGACTAGATGATCTTAAAGGCCCCTTCCAACCTAGACAAATCTACAATTCTATGATCTTTTCTACCTCTATGTGAAATATCAGGTCATACAAAAACCATAGTTGTTTAAGAATAGAAAAGACATCTAAAATTAAGTTAGATGCATAGGCATACACACATAGAACTGCCACATAGTCAAGCATTAGCAGCAGACCCTAAATATTTGATGATTTTCTAGGCCTCCATTGAAATATTGAAGTTGCATTACATCCTAGATTGTGTATGGATGTACAAAAGAATAAGACTCCTGCATTAGGAGGGAGGATTATTCATAAATCTTGTGTGTATATATATGGATCTTTTTTGGAAATCAGAATGGAGAAGTAACAAGTCTGCGACAGCAGCCAGGCTATGCTAAAGGCTGAGATATTCAGTATGGGCAGCTTGGGGCACATGGAGAAGGCATGGTACATGTAGAACATGCCACCCGCACAAGGAAGATGCTCCTAGTGAATTTACGAACATCCAGAGTCAAGCATTGATATCTGAGCAAAGATTTTGCTGGACTGTAATTCTGAAATTAATTGCTTTCATTTCAGCCAAGCCACCTTCAGATGCCTCAGTCCTTCAGCAGACTGAAATTACAGATGTATGCATGGTCTGCTATTATTATCCTGCCTTTGATTAAAAGAATGTAAGTGAAGTCCTAATAATTTTTTAGTCATTTTTTTAAGAATCTTTTCAAAGATCATTAACATAGTTTCTCAGTACTGGACATGACAATTAGAGTATTTCAATAGTTAATCAACCAGTGTAAAATAGTAATGAATAAAATTCACACATAATTCCACTCAGACTCTCATAACAGAGCTTAATTGAGCTTAAAGTGATTTGAAACACTTTAGTTGGTTTCTTTCATAAGTTTAACCCATTCTGAATTCTTGTGGAAGTGTGCTTCTTTAAAATGTCACACTTAAACATTATTTGCACTAGCAATTGTCTCCAACTTTGTATGACAGATATGTAATCAGAACACTTTTGTTCTGTTCTGATGCGTATTTAATGAGGTTTAAGTATTGTAATACTTTTTTTTTCTACCAAATTGTTAATGGAAATGTAAGATGGAAGTTGTAACCCAATAGCCTGAATATATGCAAAATAAAATGTCTCTTCTGGTATACATTAATGTTTGTTGCACTTACTAGAAAGGTTTTCCTGTATGTTCATAAAAGACTGGGGTGTGAACTTTTAAACTAAAGGTAATTTATCTGGAGAAACCCAACAGCTTAAGGTAAAAAAATAGGGTCAACATTTCTTAACTATATTAGATAATAGTATCTTTAATATAATGAGAATTTCTGAGTAAACACACTTCAAGAAGGTGTCCTTTACCAAAAAAAAAAAGCACATGGTATGATTTACGTGATTTCTAAATATGTAATGAAGAAATTCTACATGTAAGAAAATCATAGAATCATAGAATTGTTAGAGTTGAAAAGGACTTAAAAGATCACCTTGTTCCAACTCCCCTTGCCATGGGCAAGGTTGCGTAAAGCTCCGTCCAGCCTGGCCTTGAACATCTCCAAGGATGGGGCATCCACAACTTCCCTGGGCAACATGTTCCAGTGCCTCACCACCCTCACAAGAAAGAGCTTCTTTCTCATATTCAATCTAAATCTCACTTCTTCCTATTTAAAGCTGTTACCCCTTGTTCTATCACTACACTCCAATATAAGGAGTCCCTCCTCAGCTTTCCTGGAGGACCCGTTTAAGGTAAGGGGATTGGGATGCTGGTGTAAGGTCTCCTGGTAGCCTTCTCTACTCCAGACTGAACAAGCCCAGCTCCCTCAACCTGTCTTCATAGAGAGATGCTCCATCCCTCTGATCATCTTTATAATGAAATGGAAGCTTCTTCAATTTTCTATTCCACAGATTATGTGACAATTCCCTGTAGTCATGTTACAGTAACAGTCTTATTAAAGGTATGCCTTTAAACAATTCTGGGGAGAGAAAAAAAAAAGCTTCCAATTCAAGGAGCCAATTAAATATTCATAGAAAAATATTTAATCACAGTTTTAGGGTACAAAAAAAGACATTATATTCAGGATAGAAAATACTGCCATTCAACTGTATGATTTGTTAAGTAAATAACATAGATAACTACTTTCATTTCCTCCATGAAAGACATTCTAATACCTTTTCCATAGAATATCCAAACTTAGCTCAGAATTAATTATTGCAGTACCTGTGGAACAGGGTATAGTGACACAAAACATATTTAGAAATGTATATGCCTGCTGTAAAGGCATATACGAATGTATAGGCCAGCGTGTAAAGAATGTAACCTTCAGATTCACTAAATTTCTTAGTTGCTGAAAATGTTTTCTAATTAATTTCATGGGTCTCTATAAAATACTGAAGTATATCTGAAAAAGAACTTCTGCTATCTACTAGGACATGTTAAAACAAAATTTACTTTTACCGCATTAAAACTGTTTGTACTGTATATAATATGTAGGTGACTGACAAACACAGATTAAGAAGAATATACACTTCTCTGGATGTGGGTGCATATAATGACATGGGCATACACAGTACCTCAATGCTAACTCTCTAGGAGATTCACATCACTCCCTATTTTGTGTTTCCATGAACCTAATTACCAATTCTGATATTGAAATCATCAGACATACGGCAAATTTAAGGCATGACAACATTATTATATAGAGGCTACAGTTTTGCTAAAATCTATATTACTAGCTTTTAAAAGCAAACCATTATTTACAACCCTGAAAAAAAACATATTAATATTTATGACATTATCAATCTCCATGAAAGTCAGTGCTTACTTACAGAGGAAAAAAAATTATGGGTTGTTAGGAAGTCTAATCATTTTGCCAAAATCTGAAAAATTCCATGGAATGTGTACTACAGCATCTGACTCATCAACCTCATTTTCATGAGTACATCATAAACACTGTTGTGTAATTTATGTATTCTAGTATGCCAAGTCATAATAAGTTTTTGGTGTCAGAAAAATATTTTGGGAGGAGCTAAAAATGGACTGAAATAGAGCTTGCTTCACACTCATTTAATAGGTTCTACTTATTTTTTAAGAAGTTCAAATGATTCTATGGGTCACAGTAGATTTGAAATTTGATGAGAAAATGTCCTCTGAATAGAAATGCACATTTTTCTTACCAGATAAAACAGCAGAAAAGCACATCTGAGGGGAAACAATTATAAACCACTATCCACTTCATTGATTTGGGTTATTTAGGTAAAAGTTTGACAAATCTGCCAAACTGCCCCATAATCATAATAATCTTACATGGATTCCTTTAAGCACTGAGTAGAAGCAGTATCATAACAACTACAGACACTGCCCAAGGAAGCTGGCATAATTGTGGTAATTAGGCACCAAACCTATATGAGAAAGTTGAAGGTTTGGTGCTCTCTATGTCCCTCTCATGGTGTGAAAAGTGAAACAGTACCTTATGCTAACTATCACGTGTCAACCCCTATTTGCCAGACTACTTGTCCTCTGACATGTGAGATATTTGACACACTGTTATCTAATAGAGCTGCTTTCCAAAAAGTCATCTCCCGCCTACTATAGGGGACACAGGCTAAATTAAATTATACAAAACAATTTTAAAAGTACACTTTATCATGTGTAATATTCCATTAACATTTAATCAAGATGCCCTGTTATATACAGATTCTCAACATGTGCTAGACAGTACATCATCTCTTCATCATCTGCAAAAGAAATGCTTCCGATTTCAAACAGAAACACAAAGGTGTAAATGGACTACTCAACATCTGTACAGATATGAACCCCAAAGAAATGACCTGGATTAGAATCTGATTTTCAGAGAGAGAAAAAAATAAATCTGATAATTTCAAAAAATCCCCCGAACTCTGACAAATAAAGATTTGTATTTGATGATTGTGCTTTTTAAGTTCATGTAACAACTCCACAAACTTCAAGCAAGCTGAACCATGTTCTGGAGAGCTAAAAAAAATACCCTAATATGACTGTTTATTCTATTAAAAGAAGTTATATATGTTAGTGGAAATTAATTAGAAATATGGGGAAAAAAAGTTTTTCAAAACCAGAAAATTAAGTACTAACAACAATTCAGAAGTACTATTTGGACAAAAAACTATGACTTCAGAATGACATCCTAGTAAATAATAACCAATATAGTCAGACTTGTTCTTAATCTGGCCAAATTTCAAACTGAAAATAGTCTGTAAATAGTACACACAGAATGTGAAGATTTATTAGAGTATCTTTTCAGAATTTAATCATACTCTCCAGGAAAAAATTGTTCTGGTGTAACAAAGAGTGAAAGTTAGTAAACCAGTAAAGAAATAGAACTAAACTAAATAGCTTGTATCAAACGGATAAGTATTTTTTGAATTGATGGAAACTGTGACTAAAAAGCAGAATGTAGGAAGGAAAATGGAGAATGTAATTGCCATAATATAGCACATCAGTGGTCCATCTAGTCCAACATACTGTCTTCAGAAACATGCATAAAAAATGCCTAATGAAGCAAACAGGACATCCATAAATCATCAGCTGCCTTCAGCAAATGCTTCATGAACTTAGAGCTGACTTTCATAGAATCATAGAATCATTTAGGTTGGAAGAGACCCTTGGGATCATCAAGTCCAACCATCAGCCCTACTCTACAAGTTCTCCCCTACACCAGATCCCTCAACACCACATCTAATCTGCTCTTAAACACAGTCAGGGAGGGTAACTCCACCACCTCCCTGGGCAGCCCATTCCACTGACTGACCACTATCTCTGTGAAAAATTTTTTCCTAATGTC